>JBAMJV010001125.1:0-166581 GCA_037951105.1 Echinarachnius parma | reverse complement strand
CTTAACACGTTATAACTTATTCATACGTACTTTCACTATTTCACACAATGAATATTACAACTTGGAAAACATTTCCTGGAGGTTCGAGTTTGTTTTTAATTCATTAAAAAAGTTCACTGTAATATAATTTTTAATTCAGTTACCATCCATTATTAGCATCATCTTTGAATAATTTATCACAATCTAAACTTTTGGGGATAAGTCAATCTTCGATGAAAACATTCTTCCGCAAAGCAGAAATATTACTAAAATTTGTAATTTATTGTTGTGTGATTAGTTTTTCGAATTCGAGGTATTCGCACCTCACCTGGTCATGCTGGTGTTATTACGATGTATGCGTATTCATACCACTTTACAAGTGGGTAGTATAACGATACATGATCTCCTCCCCTCCCATTAAAAATGCCAACCAAAATATCACTAAACATTTAATTACCCTGAGCTCCGATTAAAGCCCCCCCCCCCCCCCCCTCCCCGCCTAATCTCATAAGGCTTGCCGAAAGTAATCATACCAAGTTGTTCATTGTGTTTCGCACAAAAATATCTTTTGAGAAAGTCACTTCTTGTTTCCTGCATTTTCAACAAACGAAATAAATAATGAATTAAATGAAGGAAAAGGGAATCATATTTCTGAGTTTTGCAAACATTAGTAAGGTTTGATCATAAATGATTAAAGAGAAAATTAAATCATTAACTCATGGAAGACTTGATTTGCGCTCTCTCTTCCTCCGTTATGGCTTTCAATATTTGTTTCACATCCTTCAACAACAAAACCTCACATGAGTACACACCATAGATTTAAAGAGTATGCACATACTTATACAAAACCTTCTTCAGTCTCGTAATAATGCTTATTTCATTTGAATGTACCATCTGGATGATTATCCGTTTACCAAGTTAAACAAAAACAATCATCATATTATTACAATACAACCTCTGATTGAATCACTTTCATTATGCTTGGATTGTGAACTTCATTAGTACAAGCACAACGTTCAACGATGGATTAAACTAAATAAATTTAGTCAGAATAAATCATATCACCAACACTTTTTCGAGTTCGATCTTAATGTCAACATAATTCCACAAACATGTTAATGCAAAATGAGGACTAACAAGTTGTGAATTTGTAGTTTGGTATATTGAAAAGATTTGTTTTTTCTTCATTTTTTAGAGGGTTAAGAAGTAATGTTATTTTTTTATTGACAATTAAAATAGCATCTGTTTGAATGGAATTACGTAAATACAAGAAAACTATTACATTTCGTCCACACAATTACCCACCCTTGTCACCGAGAGCGCCGAGCGGACAAAATACCACTTTACAGGGTGGCCCCTAACAAACGGGAGGGGGCCAAAAATAAAGTTTTGAAATGATTACGTCCATCGAATAGGGTGTTTTCCTATGAAAACGATACCAGTCACGAACAGTCTTGTTCGTGTATCTGATAGACTAAATAATTTCGTTACTATATTTTGGGAAGTGGTCAAAGGTTTTCATTTGTGAGGTGCCACACTGTATACTATAACCAAGTCAGCGAGCATGAGTCCATGTGAGTAGTACCTAATTATCAAAGCCACGGTAACATACCATCACCTTCTCGCTGGAGCTAGAACTTGCTGATCTCTTGATTTTGAGTTGATTTGGTCTGAGCCCCGTGCAATTCTATATATGTCGGAAAATAGAGAACAAACAAAATAGAACAAAACATTTTTATCGGAAATTGTACGTTAAAATTAACACATAATAACATCACCACTCATCTAAGTATGATTTTGCTCTTGCTCAAAATGTAAACAAAAATCATGTTCACATATTTTCATTTTGTTTTCCAAATTATTAGGGTGCAGATATGCCACTTAAGATATAATCACATGTGTTTACTTTATCAATAATTTTGTTTAAAGAGAATTTGTCCAAATCCTAAAAATCCAATTTGAATTCTAGCGGTTCCCTCATACCTTGTATTCGTATTGACAAAAATCATGGCACAGGTTTCGTCCCCCCCCCCCCCCCCTTTCGTTACAAAGATATGTACGATTGCAGTATTCAGATAATAAAAACTCCGTCTGTCCGTTGGAGTTTTGAAACCGTGTACAAAGTGAGTGCAGTGAGTTAGTAAATATCACTTTGCAGTTTGCATTTATGCTCATTACTCGGCCATGCAACGTCCATTTGACTTGAAACTTTCACACAATACCCTGTTGACATATCAGATAACAACAATATACGCTGCATCAACCATTCATCACTTTTTGCACATGTCAACAAAGTTACTAGATCCCTTTAATAAAATTAATGTAGATTAGAGATCTGAACTGTGAACGTTATATTATCCCCTTTTATATGCGCAGCCGTTTTATAAATGACACGACATGCTATACGTTAAAAAATTCGCTATATTCAGGGACCGCGGAACTGGGGGGCTGGGGGAGCTGCAGCCCCCCCCCCCCCCACACTTTTTTGGCTAAAAACAAAGAAAAACATAAGCATAAAATAAAGAAATACATTACAGTTCAAATGTGATCAGCCCCCCCCCCCTCCACTTTCAAACCCATTCCGCGGTCCCTGATATTATAAACAAGGTTATCAACTGTACGTATTGCTTTACAAATATACTAACCCGATGCATGTACAGACACAAAGGGATGGAAACAGCCTTTTGTTGCTTCAATTGACATGATGTCCACGATTGCTCCTTCCGATCCGGATCCGTCTAACGGCTGTGCTTAAAAACAAAAACAAATAAAAACATGCAGAGCTTGTGTAATTCAAATTCCTGCTTTTTAATTGTCGACGATTTGTTTTTTATGATAAGTGGATAAAGTCAATGAGTCATTGTGTTTTGAGTGTCGGAGGGTATAATAACAGCACTTTTTCTGATTTTCTGACTAGGTCTTAACTCTCAATAACTCTCGGCCTATCAAAATAGTTTTAATTACAGTAGTATGTTTAATGTATTAATAATACCATTTTGCAATAGGCCTACCAATAATAACTGTCATTGTCAAACTTGAGTTAAGTCACTCGGACTAAATCTTAAGATTTTAAGTACTAGTATAATATATTTACGGGAACCAAGGCCCAGCCCATTGTGGCTTGTCTAGACTTGTAAGTTGTATTTTGTATTGTTGATTGAAACTGAAACTTCGTCGCACTCTCACTCTCAGTCTCAGTCTCACTCGTACTCTCGAGTGCGAGAGTTTGAAACGGCCGGCTAGCCTTACCCTAACTGTGATCAGCGATGTGCGTAGCTGTGCATGCTAGCTACGCACAGCGCTGGTCACAGTTAGCCTTAATACCCTTGCCCTAGCCTAGCCCTAGCCCTAGGGCTAGGCCTAGGGCTAGGCTAGACTAGCCGTTGCACTGCCATGACCCTGTTTGCAGAGTTACAATAAGTAAAGTTTTAGGAAGCGCAAGGGCAAGGCCGCCCCTAACAAAAACAACATGTGACCAATTATTTGTCATGACTATTGGAGTTGGAGTTGGACTTGGTCTTCACACTACTCTCACTGTACGAGGCGAGGGCCTATACTAGCTAGCGCTAGTTAGCTACCAGTATTAGTAAACCGCGTAACGAACGGTAGACTAGAGTCTAGACACTAGTCACACTCGACTCACACACTAGTACACAGTCAGATGTTGACAGCCATTAATCAATGATTAATTATTTGTTTTAATCTTACGAATTTACGGTTAACAAAATATCTTACCTGATTTCACAAGGTTGTTGAAGAATGTGGAGATGTATTTCTTCTTATAACTCATAAACAATAGTGTAAGCATCGATGATTGATGGGCGCGGCGTCATCGTCGCGTCGTTCAAAATATTACATTTTTCGTGTATGACATGACATGCATATCGCATGCGCATTCAAAAAGCTAGCCACGCCCACATTTCTCTAGATACGCCTTGTTTCCCTCGTGTTGCTAAGGATAATTGAAAATTTCGTTTTTGAAATAGCTTGTGGGAACCAAGTGATTTATAGTTTTTAGAAAATGAACACCTAGATATGAAAGTTGAAATGTTAACCTTTCGTCGTCCACCCTGTATTTTTTTTTTAAAGGTCGACAAAATTGTAAATTTTGAGGACGAAAGTAGGTCTACTCGTGTCTTTAACACGCGAGTCTATGGAGAGACTGACAAAAAATCGCCCAAAATCATGACTTCTGTGGGAACTCTGTGTGATGAAGTATAAATTAGGCGAATGGCATAATAAGATAGCTTGTCAAATTTGTATGACCGCCCCGTCTTGTATTTTTTAATTTAAAGTAGTTTTCAGACTTTAAAAAGTGAAATGTTATGGCGTTTGTACACGCGTCTATGGGAAATAATGGAGACTAAACGCGGTTCTACCGAGTGAGGGCGTTTGAAACGATACTAATCGATACCAACTTTCGTGTCTTTCATTTCTGGACTTGTATAAATTCCAACTGTTTTTGTTTCCACCGAGAGAGTCTCTGGGTCAATCCAGATTGACTTCGTCTCGCCTAGTTAGGATTTTTCCCCAGGAATCAAACAATCAACAGGCGAGACAAATTCCACGAAGGCATCCTTCTATAATGTAGTGGACGAGCACAAAACGAAAGCAGCCTATATGGTGCACGTCGAGGTCCGATGTGAAATGTTTGAATGAATATGGAGAGAGAAGAGTAGCGGCGGGACTGGAACGCACGGCCTCGTACGATAGGCTTTTCACGCCAGCCGTTTCTGACATTTATACACATCGATTTGCCTCAAGGAATGTATTTCATATCATGCAGTACTTGTAAGGCAAGGAGAGGGTAACTAAAAGGTGGGGTGGGCAGAGGGTGTCTGTCATGAGCGTCGATCTGTCATTGATACCCATTCATCAGGGGGGGGGGTGATCCATTCATTCACCCCCCCCTGATGAATGGGTATTACGGAAGTATCGACGCACATGGTGTCCATATTTTCTGAATATTGGTTTGATAATGTTCCTCACAAGGAGGGGTGACCCCTACCCATGTGCGACCCCCCCCCCCCCCCCCACCCCCATGCCCTTCCATAGGCGATGTCTTAGCATGTATAATCGATGTCCTTGTCGTCATAATTTTGACTCATTGTTTGCATTGTATTAATAGTCCACTTATGAAAGATAATTACTTATCGTGTATTGATAAGGAGTGGTAGTGAGTGTTGAGAATGTATGTCACATGTATGTTCTTTGGAACAAATAAGAGGACGATAATAACCCCACCCCCCCCCCCCCCCCCCAATCCACCCACCCTCCATCACATCTATTTTCATAAAAATTGTAATAACAAATATATCGAACCCTATATTTTAATTCCATATACCCCTATCGGAATTACGATAGTTGCGATATGGTCCGCCCCTCCTCCTTCCCCCATGACTAAATATGTATTGCATGTAATAGAAGGCACACGTTTCATACAATCAACCATTATTATCTGTATTAACTTGATGGGGTAACCCTTCTGTTCAAATTTACCATTCAATTCTCTTCAAACTTGCCATATGCATTTCTTGGTTCATTAGCACTCCTTTCTGTGATTTAGTCTTTAAAAAAATATTTTCTTTTATTTTCTATGAATTTTGTATTGGCCAATCATATTGCAGCTTAGCTCATTATGTATTCATGGACTAATTTTTCAAAATTAAAAATTTTTCGGGAAAAACAAAATCACAGAACATGTAGAATACACGTTCATAAAGTAGCACACACAATTTCAAGACAATATATCATTTCATTCTCTCACACTTAGTACACATTTCTCGTCCAGTCATCTAAAAAACAATTCTAAGAAAAACTAATAAAAACAAAGGAAATAAAAAGAATTACCTTTTGAAAAATGGCTATTAGACTGTGTATCACCCCTTAAGCCGGCTCGGCTCTGTGTATGTTGCCTAATGTCTCCGATTTTGCCAGTCGGAAAACCGGTCGGGACCCGATTCAACCCAAACACTTATGCCCGGCGCGGACAGAGCCTACTCGATCCGATTTGTCTGGTTTGTATTCCGATCGGCTTAGTTTTCAGTGCCTCGCGCCACACATTTTGCCAGTCGAGAGACAGTCGGATCCCAGATGGGGCCGATTCAACCCGATGAATTGGATCCGAGCGACCGATTGAAACTAGTCGGATCGGGTCTAGTCGGCTCTGTCTGTAGAGGGTAGCTTTACCCCTCCTTCATATTTGACTCCATCCGATTTCCATTTTATGTCGGCTCTGTCTGCATAAGCAACGTCGGCCTACCCAAACCAAACAATTAGCATGCACAAAGGAAAACATGCTTAACTTCGATGATTATTTGCCTACGGTAATCATCTCAATTCTGGTTATCCATACATTTTGGTATTTTTATGTATGTAATTATTATTTTTTTTTTATTGTATAATTGTATTTCTGTGTCTTTGTAAGCGCTATGATACACACGTGTATAGCGTATTTAAATAACAGTTATTATTATTATTTTGGTTATCCATTTGTTTGAGGTAATGTAATCATGGTTTGTTTGATCAGAGTTCTCTCTTACCTGTAAACTCAGCCTGAAACAAATGAGTGTTGTTCATATATTTTACTTTAGCGTTGCGAATGGTACTTTATAACGCTTTGTTGCGCCGATTTGTGAGAATGTGCTTATCATAATTTAGTTTTGTGCACATTTGTAATATACGTAAAACACAGATGGCGCTATTGTCACGATGTAGAGTCCCTTTATAGTAAGAGTGGCGACATCTATTGTTCACGAAATGGATACAAAATGGCGAAACGAATTTAAACCACTGAATGCTCAAAGAGGTTTAGTCATAGTTTAGCGCATTGTTAAACTCAGCATTCCTACATGCAGGCACCAAACCAGTTATCGCCATTTGTTTTCCCATTTGTGTACACTAGTTGTCGTAACTCTAAACAAAAAGGGACTCTAGATCGATGTACCTACATCATGTACATACACCGGAGTCTTATCTACATCGAAGCAATACGTGCCTTCGCAGTTGTTGCGATTGCAAGATCACGTGACAAAATTCTAGTACGGCCAGATTGTCAAACGACTTAGCAGCCGCCGCTTTGTGTATAATGTCAATGGACTCTTTACTTCCTGGCATGACACCCGAAACTAAATGAAGATATTTATTTAAGAATATTAATTTCATGACACTTTCAGTGCTAATTATGCAAAGAGAACAACATCTGTCTAACATTTCCAACAAATTCGATCATTTCTGTCACATTGTAATGCAAGAAACTGAATTTTAATGAACATATTTCGAAACTCGAATGCCACTTATAATCACACGGCTGGTGGCCCACTGCATTGCATGCAATCAAGCTGCATGCAGTTCAAGCACTGTCTGCATTGTACCCGGGCCGCACCCGGGCCGTGCTAACTGCTATGTATAGCTCGGGAAACTGCAACAAACACAGTCTCAAATGAAGGGTAAGAATTGTCTTTGTATGGAAAAGCATTGAAATGTATTTTAGATATTCCATACTAAGGGGAAATCATATCAAGTTTGTCAGAAATGAATACTAAGTAGTTAAATTTGGGTTTGATCGGGTTCTTGATTTCGTTCTGCATGAAATACGAAACACGAAACAATTGCATATGTTTGAGTGCAATGTACGGCGCGGCAGGAAGAAAAGAGAATATTTTTTGTCAATCAAAATCGAGTTGTATCCTTGAATTTTAAACAAACGGTCGTATTCCTTGAATTATCTGAAAATGTATATTGTTCTCGATATATGTTAGGCAATGACAGTGTTATAGAGTAGATATTCATGAATAAATATCTTCATTTAGTTTCGGGTGTCATGCCAGGAAGTAAAGTGTCCATTGACATTATACACAAAGCGCCGGCTGCTACGTCGTTTGACAATCCGGCCGTACTAGAATTTTGTCACGTGATCTTGCAATCGACGCCCATGCTCTATACCAACACTCAACTATCCCTTTAAACTCTTAAAAGTTATTTTCATGAAACATGTATTGTTTCGCATGTTCGATAGATGATTGGTGCATCAACACGGAACTAAAAGGCCATAAACGCATTGACCTTGTATATTGCTATGAATAGTAATACGGGGATTTCCGCATGTTATATCACGTCACAATGTCACATACGTATGGCGCAGTCTATAATTCCAATGCTGCCTCAGTGATGTATACATGACTGTGTTCGTTAAAATCAAAATATTCTGTGCAGTGTGCCCACTGACTGTGTGTGTGAAGATATCGCGATGATTAGTATCATGTTGACCTAAACGCCTAGTAACTAATGCTTGGAGATGCAAAGTGCCATTTACTGCCACCAGTTTCCAGCTTCATAACGCTCACGGTATTTTTGTCTAATTCGAACGAGCCGGAGATTTCGCTTGTATTGTCCAGTTTTGTTCAGCTTGAAACGTTTGTGTGTTTTATTTATTTAAACACGGCAATAAAAACTCGATATCAGCATTAAGGCTGTGTTTCAGCAAGTCTGTATGTACATACAAAATACAGAAAAAAACATTAAACAAAATATTGTTTTTACAGAAATACAAAATTAAACATACATTAAAACGCAATAAAGAAACTTATTTAAAAAGCAAAATAACAAAATTGCAGTACAATTAGATAATCATAAAGGTCTGAAAGATCCTGGGAAGCCGTGATTAATTACTGCTTGATGGGAATCATGATTACTATTGAAACAAATGGTTACAGTTCAAGGGGGAAAGAAATATCTTGGGCCCCAAATAAATACGATGAATTTTTTAGAAAAAAATTAAAACAATTATCACACTTTTTCAAAAATGTTCAAAAGAAGTTTGTGCATGTGATGTTTGTTGAAATAGTGATTAGAGATAGAGAGATAACCAGCAACTATTTAAATCCTCTTTTGTAAATTTTTGAAAAGAGAAAGAATAAAAAAAAAAATAACGGCTGGTTAAAATTTTCTAATAATTGTCGGGCCCTCACAATTATTTAAAACGGCTATGTCCTATGGATATTTCAGCCATTCCTGAACCGATTTTGATCATATACAATTGATTTTGTCATTAAAAATTGTATGCTCTTTCAAATTTGACAGTCAGTTTGCCATTATCTTACCCTTAAAAAATCGCTTCATGTATACCATGGGCGTCGATACTTACGTAATACCTATTCATCAGGGGGATGGATGAATAGATCACCCCCCCCCCCCCCCCCCCTGATGAATAGGTATCAATGATAAATCGACGCCCATGCTCTATACCAACACTCAACTATCCCTTTAAACTCTTAAAAGTTATTTTCATGAAACATGTATTGTTTCGCATGTTCGATAGATGATTGGTGCATCAACACGGAACTAAAAGGCCATAAACGCATTGACCTTGTATATTGCTATGAATAGCAATACGGGGATTTCCGCAAGGTATATCACGTCACAATGTCACATACCTTGGGCGCAATCTATAATTCCAATGCTGCCTCAGTAATGTATACAGAACTATGTTCGTTCAAATCAAAATATTCTATGCAGTGTGCCCACTGACTGTGTGTGTGAAGATATCGCGATGATTAGTTTCATGTGACCTAAACGCCTAGTAACTAATGCTTGGAGATGCAAAGTGCCATTTACTGCCACCAGTTTCCAGCTTGAACGTTGTAGTTTACACATTGGAATAAGTAATAATCCTCACTTTTCTTTCAAATTGAACAATTAATGTATGGTTTCTTGAAGTGGAAGTTTTTGAAAACAATATAACTGGTTTTATGATTCTAGTCTAAAGAAGCAAGAGAGTGTGTGGATAAAGTGTGGACAAACTAATTATTATAGCTCCCTCTACGATCGAATGGAAATCATGTTCGTCTGCAACAAAGAATCGGCGTTTATCAATTCAGGCACACGCAATAACAAATAACGATCCTTACAATGAGACACTCGGTATTATAAGAAATTAGGTATTGCAGTTAATGGCTGTATGTCAATTTGTCATACCCTAATCTTAGTTTTGGTAAAAGGAACAATTATCTGCAGACAATATTTATGTTCATAAAAACAGCTCAAAGAATATTGCAGCGAGATGTACGTACTAATAACTATCGGGTCCTTTCTCAAATATGGTCGAAATTCGAAACGCGGTTCCATTATTATATGTGGTGATTTTAGTTCCAACTTTATCATGTTTATGTTAGCAAACAACTTCCATCAAATGATTTTTTTATTAAAATCAAAGTGACTCAATCAGACTTAATTGTGCTGAACCAGGCCAGGTAAAGGAATTTATGTCGAGTTTTTGAGAGGATTAATAATGACACTGGTCATACAGAGTCAGAAAATAAAGAGAAGAGCCAGATAATGAAGTTTCCATGCATTCTGTTAATCATGTATCAATATTAATTGATGCTACGTTTGCTGGTTGATGAGATGTTTCACTGACTTTACTGATGCCCGCATGCAGCTAGATAAACAACCTGTGAATCATTTGTTATGTTCGCAATATGCTGTGGCCATTGTCATAGCTGCCAACTGTTACGAAAAATTCGTAATTGTTACGAATTTCCCACCCTCTTTACGAAATTACGAATACTCCTTCTATAATTACGAATTTTGAAAAAATTTTAAACGTATAGAGACAACGTTTAAAAGTAAATCTGACCAAATCATACCTAGTAATTGTGCAAAAATGATGAAAAATAGGGCCATGGACGCCGGCCGCAATGGACTCCGCGCTTCACGCTCCAGAGCCCTAAAGCGAGCCCTGGACCCCGGCTAAAGGGACTTCGCGCTCGTGATGTGTGCTTCGCGCACATGATAGTCAGTTTTGCTTAAATGTTACTAATTTAAAATTCCAAATGTTGGCAGCTATGCATTGTTTGTGCTGCGATGTAACAGATGAATGGTTTAGTTTCTTTTGTGTGAGCAAAAATCATATCTCAACGCAGAGTACTCAGTAGGCGGCTTCGAACTTAAGCACAATACTCACGCGGTGACGCCATTTTAATGAACAGTCGTAGACCTATACATTTCCAGAACATGCATTTTGGATGCCGGGAACTTGAATTACAGTGTCTATATGACTTGATAAGACCGCGCTCTACCAGTACGATACAGAAGCAACTGTTACCACTGGGAGGATCTAAACTCAACTGACGAGTATTTTGTATTAATGTGTGTGTGCATGTTGCATTATTTTAGCATAGTCAGTATTCCAGTCGGTCGCGAAGCAATAGCTTGTATTATACATATCATAGATATTACGACCTGGTATACTTGCTAGATATATGTACATTTTTGTGTTGGAAACACATGAAATATTTCTTCTGGATTCGAAATAATATTTCGTGAAGACTTTTTTGTCTCGGGACATAATCTTTCCTCAATAGTGTTTCAAATCCCTCTGAGAGGAATATTGCTCTGTCAACATTTGTATGATATTGATCGGTTTATCTAACGGGATATTTACACGACATATCTTGCATGGAACGAACAATCCAATACGGACAATTTCCTCTTCATTTATCACTGCATGCTGCTCACGAAATTACAAACTTGTACCCTTACCATTTCGCCGCTAATATTTGACCAGTAATTGACTGGAAGTGAACAAATTAATCATCAACTGCATTGTGGATTTCATTATGACACAACAGGCGATACGATTGTTTCTCTCAATCAGATCATACCAACGCTGAGTTTCAACCATAACGTGATTATTCGACGCCTTGATTTAACAAAACAGGTATTGTTACAATTATAATATTTAGCTTATAAATACAGGGTGACTCCAAAATACGGAACGGGGCACTTCCCAAAATCAAATAACAACGGGATTGTGTCCATGTCCTTTATCGCCCGTACGCTACGTGTATTATGACCACCCCGTGTACACGAGGTGTGTTCGCTATACGGGCCTGTCCCTAGCGTGTCGATATCTCCACCAGCGCTAGCGGCGCTAACAAGTCTGAAGGTGCGGTGGATTTATGAATTTCACAGGCGGATATTGGATTTCTTCCGATATTTCTGTATTTAACGATGCTTAGGTTCTGATTTTACCACACAAGCCCTATTTCAATACATATTCAACAATATTGATCAAAATAGATGTATTCGGCTACTTTCCCGAAACTGGACTTGGGCTTTAAAAAAAACGCCTTCGAAATTTTTTGAAAAAGTGGAAGCATTTTTTTCATTTTTTGAAAAAAATCTTCTTATTATTTGGGCCCCAAATAATTATAACATCGGATATAATTTATTGATATTTCAGCCGTTTCCGGACCGATTTTTACCAAATAAACTTTATTCTGCCATTAGAAATTGCATGTTTTCTCATATTCGACACTTAGTTTTTCATTACCTCACACAAAGTTGTGATGTGCAGCGCCCTCTCTACCAAAACTGAACTTCCCCTTTAATATGATCATTATTTAGTGTCCGTATTACTTACGATCTGCATTATCATCGTCAGCAGCAGCTGATCAGCATCATACCATCACCATGATCACCATCACCATCATCATGATCACCATCATCATCATACATGTTCTTTCTATTGGCCCCTCACAGGATCTTCTGACAGGGTCTGACGGCGGACACGGTCGAGTTGTTTGCTGCTATTTGTCATCGCAAGAAACTTCACCGAATGGCCCTTCATCAAAACTGCTTGCATTTAGACCACCCAGAACAGTTACAATAACATAATGCATCGTTAATTAAACTTTCCAAAAAACGAGTTGTAATAGAGTTGCTGCGTATGTATATCGATCCAGTAGGCTCGAACGGTTCAACTATAACAAACGTATACGTGTATATAAACAGTCTATGGCAAAAGGCATGGGCTCTGAACACCCAGCTTTGATCATACATGCGGGAAAACATATCGTCATTTGGAGTCCCGATTATCCAGCGGACCCAGCGGATAATCTAACGTCTGAACATTTAAGTAAAGCAAAACATGTTCCATGCTTATAATCTTGTTAATATTAATGCATACAGTCATGGGAACTCGCTAGAATTCCAATTTGATTTTGAGGATTTTTACAATTTTGTTATGTTACAGGCGATTCTTATGCAGAGGACATCACATGCCATCTGTTGTTGTATAAACGTAGTTCTTAGTCCTTAGGTGATAAAGAATAATCTCTCATTTTAAATATGTGACCTTACACCACAAAACGACCGTTATGTCGCTGGGATAGTTTCTCTGTTATTACCTGAAATAGTCAAATTTGGTTAAAAATATGAGATTCAGGGTTTTTGTATTTCCTGAATGAGGGTATTTTAATTTACCTTCTGTGAAATGTTGATAGTCAGAAAACATGTTTAAATATGATTTTTCATCAAATAAAAAATGATCAGATTACAGCATTTGAATGGACGCCGATCTTTGAAATGGCCCGTTTCTCCCTTGTTTTAAAACTGCTTCAGTCATTTTCCAAATCTTTGGCCCTCATTTTTAGAGGGTTTACCTTTTCCGAATATGACAAATTATATATCATTGTAAAGGTAATGACTTCTACTGTAATGTCATGTGAAAATCAACATAATAATTTTTCCCGACTTATTGGTCGTTTTGTGGTGTATGGTCACATATTATACATTATTCGATCTATTGTTATAAGTTGTGTTACGATTAAGGCTATACATAGTTGTAACTAGATTAATAAGATTAAAATGAAAGAGTAAAATGGCGTCTAATTTGTCCGTTAGCCATCGTGAGGAGTGTGAGATGAAAGGATGTAAGCAGAAATCAGGAGCTGTGTATTACGTGAATGAGAAACAGAGGCTCTGTGAGGGTTGTGCCACTACGAAGGGGTGTAAAATAGCATCAATAGAGCATAAGAATGCGTTGCATTGTGACAAACACAACAAAAAGATGGAATTCTTTTGCGAAGGACACGTCCAGATAGCCTGCATCTCGTGTGATACTGTACATCACAAGCGATGTGACGTAAATGATATTGAGGATGTTATCAAAGAGAAGAAAGAGCAGCTAGAAGACACCCACCACTGGCTTGCGCAGACACATGCATGGCTGACAAGGCTTTTACATGATAAACCTGTCATTTGCAACGAAGTGGAGGAACATTTCAAGGAAATTGAGCGTGATGTCAATGGCCAATTCGATGCCGAGATCAAAAAAGAAATCGAAAAGAATCACCTCGAGATAGAAATGAGAATCAACAAGGAAGCCGAAGACGAAATCAAAAAGATTAACGAAAAACGTAAATCGGAGCTTGCCCGGGTGCGAGAGAAGGCCGACGAGAAACGACATCCTCTGGAAAGAAGGAGACAAGAAATCCTTGCTGATCTTGAAGGAATAGGCAAGACCTACAGAAAGGATCTAAATAGATTGAATGAAGAGCTGAATGAGAATTCAGAATCACTCGAGCGACAGATTTCTTTAAATTTGAATAAGGCAGAGACACTTCTGAATGATGATAAGACACTTCTTCTTGAAGCAAAGACGTTTCTCTATTCGGATGACATGAGAAGCATAGATCACTGCAAACGTATCATAGAGACAGAGAAGATCCTTAGACGGAATGCTCTCACGGTCAAGTATTTCAGAGATCCCAAGGTTTCCCCTACCGCAGGAAGACTTGATGGGCTTGTTGGGACCTGGGAAGTGATTAATACCTTTGAGATTCCCGAGATCAATAAACCCATCATTTGTGGTCATATTGATGATTCTCATATTGTCTTGTCAACGAAGGATGAAGGGGGGTTGTATGAAGTAAACCTACACGACAAGACACGGCGGACCATCCAACAACCAATGACTGACGATGACCAGTCTACTCTGATTACGTCATGTGTCGTCTTGAATGATGACGTCATCGCAGTCGGTAGCGGTCAAAAAAGGGGTGGGGAAAATGTGGGAGTTATCACTCTGTATAACCGAGACTGGGAGCAACAGAAGGAGATCGCCATACCCTTAGCAAACGGAATCTCTTTGCCACAATTCCATATTGACAGGACTGGTATCAAGGCTGGTAGAAAGGTCATTGCGCTGGAAGTTAATGAGCTCCAAGAAGGAACAAATCCGGAACCTACTCGAATCACAAACCTACTTACGATAGATCCTTCTGTCTCGAACATCGGCAAAGTCCCACTCCCACTCCCATTCCCAAAGGGATGGCACAAACATGTTCTACCGGACCCCAAAGAAATCAAGACCTTGCCTTCTGGAAATATCCTCCTGCGCATCCCGTCATGGGTCGGGTTGTCCACGGATTTTGTGATGATAAAACGATCTGGGAACATTAAAGAGCTTCATTTTCCATCCTTGTATAATGTACAATCTATGGGTGTGGATGAACTAACTGGGATTATCTACTGTTTGACTTATAACCATGCCATGGCAATCTGCCAGTCAAACGATACTGGAGTTTGTACCAACGTTTATTACCGTGGTTGGTCAAAGATGGGGAGAAAAAACAATATCTCCTCAATCGATGTCATTCCTTCAGGCTGTGTTGTAACGACGGAGGAGTCGGAGGATACTCGCACTAGTTCACTCGTTGTATATAAGAAATCCTACATCAGCGAGTAAGGAACAGAACAGTGAATATATCATACATGTCATAAGAAGAGCTGGCCACTTTGTCTCTCACTGGTGAACGCCATCGTAAAGATTCAACATGGCACTTTGGTCATGCTCATTGTTGATTAGACTGTTTATCTTTGTCCTTCCTTCGTGGCAATGACAGGTATGATATAATTATGTATACTGAACGATCGGGTAATGGTGGTGAGTTGTATTATCTCTTCCATAGATATTATATGGACGAGGGTATATGATTGGCGAACACAATGTCATGAGCTAGATACAATAGTCAGTGGAAAGGGGACCTTATACATGACGCTGCAACAACATGATCTAGTCAATCACTCCCGGTGCCTGAGGGCAGTTATTACCACATGCTTCACTGATTTCGATACTCACAGTCACTTGCAGGACTGTCTTTCATTTCCCATGGATGGAGATGATGGGCTGACCTTACACGCCTATAGGTCTATGACTTCCTATCATGATACCTTCCGTATACATGATTATATTATTCCTCATTCCCTGTCCTGTTAATACAATATGTCTTGTAAATAATACTTTGTTTGAAATGTTCTTATTCGGTTCATAGCTACTCATTGCTTTCTGGGGAGGTTGAATACTGCTGGCTCTGACGTAGGGTCCTGTACAAGCTCTTTGTTAGGGAAGTCAGATTCCGCCCAGGTTTTGCGCCATTCTCCTTTTAGGTCGAACTCTTCTAGAGACTTCGCAGAATACCAAAAGGGTGTCCGTGAAGTAAGGTGCATGCAGGGTATAGTTCCCCAGGTCTTCATGGAAAGGTAGGTCTGGGTTTGGTGGAGGTGCGGTGTAGTTCCTTGCGCATTATCTCATGCGTACTTGATAGGAAGCATTGTGGGAGAGAGCAGGTAGCCATTGAAGAGGTGATGACAAAGAGTGCAAGTAATGAGTATAATAGCTGAATTTTAGATGACATCTACCGTCTTGGTATGGCAGCTCTCTGCCCGCAGTGGTGAGCAGTACTCTGCAGCAGAGCATACTAGTGCTATGCAGGCTGTTCGAAGGGTCTGCGTGCCTGAATCCAAACTGTTTCATCCTAGCTTCCGGGTAATGTTGAATCTGTCCTTCAGTTTTCCGGAAACCCTCTTCAGATGTTCACGATAGTTGGGGCTGCGGTCCAGGGTAACTCCAAGTTATTTGGGGAACACTCTTTATGTTTGACTATTTGGCCACATAAGGTGATAGTTGGTTACTGAGGTGGAAGGCAGTGGTTGTATAGTCTTAGTTGGATTGGGACGAAGGCGCCAGTATAGGTGACGTAGTCCTCCGTCTTCAGGGAGGGTTGTGCTAAGTACATTGAAATTGGTGGATTGGGTAGCAAGTGCAAGATCATCTGCATAAGAAATTCCATGGAAATTATCTCCGGCATTTCACTAACATAAATGTAAAAAAGCATCGGGCCAACATGATTTACGCAACTAAAACAGACACCGCTAGTTTTCGAATGATCGTGATTTTCACGGTTGGATCACCACTTAAGCCGTCAGGTTCAGTTTCACCAGGACATTACCGTGGGCAACTGGCAAAATTAGCTAACGCGTTGCATGGTCAGGGTCAGTCACACTGGTCATGTTGGTCCCATCGGAAAATGACAATAGTCAGGAATTTTAGCCCGTTACCGTGACAGTGAGCTAATGCAAAACGCGCAACCTCCCTTGGGTGTGACGTTACATCTATTGTTTGCCATTGGGTGATGGTTCTAAACTTTGTTAGGCAAACCAAACATGTACGGTACAGCGGTCGCTAAGAAGTCAATATCGTCCCGCTCCATCATACAACCAAACCACGAATGCAAGGACAAGTTGTTTAGAACAATCACATGTACTATGTTTGCAAGGAAGTGACGTGCCCAACTTACGAATTATTTAGTCCATCTTGCAACGAAACGCAAGTCTGAAAGATTTCACTGCTACCATGGCTGCATCGACGACAAATCTCAGGACCTTCGCACGTCCTGTGCTTCCAATAAGACATGGCCCTAGTGAGCCATTGATGCCTGGAAGCATGTAACATGTAAAGGACGTCATACACCTCCTATGTTGTCGTGGTGGTTTTGCCGTCCACTCCACCTAGAAGACTTCGGACACCAACCATGAGACGTTATGATATCATGTTATGCTATCCTAAGTCTTCGGTAATAAAAATGTAAATACTTTCGAGTCGACTTAAATGTACAGTAAATCATTTAGACTTACACGTGGTCATCATTTAAGAGGAAGTGACAATTAATTTTGACTTAAATATAGAACTTCTAGATATGGATATTGACAGTCGGGGATGCCGTCTTTGGATTTGTGTTACCCTTACGACCCTCGTGCGTAAGTCGTATGCTCTGAAGTGAGCAATTGACTTCGCCAGGTTTTTTTCTCGAAAAAGGACTCGTTAAATGCATAACCAGTAGTGTAAGATAATTTGGTGTGAATGATGTGTGGTAAACAAGCGACACTGTTTGCCTTAGTAAACGTTGACAATTGTGTTAGATTGTATCACCTCCTGCCCATTGACTTATACTGTAATCGAAAAGCGTTCTGGAACGCTTTTTAAATTCAATAATAATTATTTCCATTTTAAAAAGTAAAGTTTTGTTCATTATTCTGTTACTGAATAAGTGAAACAAGGTATACAGTATACTTGACAAACATAATAGATCACATAACCTAAACAACAGTGAGAAAAATATACAATTATCGAGTACCCATGTTCTTCAATGTTGTTTATATGTATTATTTTGTTTTACAATCCCTTTTAATCAAACTATAGTCAGTGTAGTTTTCATATTCATATTAATATATACAGTGGCGTAGCTAAGGGAGGGGGGGGGGGGGGGGGGGGCGGCACGGGGGGCCTATGCCCCCCCCCCAATAATTTTGAACAAAGAATAGAAAACATAAGGGGCCATTTAAAAAAATAAAAAATAAAATACATAAGGTGTGCACCCCCCCCCCCCCCCCCCCCCCCCCCAATCAGTCCGATTCTAAAGGGTGGAGAATTGATAAATTCTAATAATTTAAAATTACACTCAATCAAACAAACCCCATTCCCTTTGTCCCATCATGCCCATATGCTGTACCTCCCTTGATCGATTCTGATCGATCTTACAGCAGCCTCTGTACTGGGTGTGAATATTACGTTTCCTGTAAATAAAAAATATGGTGGTTACATTAAATTTCGTGAGATTTGTTCATGTATATACTTGTATGTGTACACTATTACATATTTGTATTAAAAGCTTCCCCAAGACATTGATTCTAATTTGGGGGAATCTTTAATAGCTTCAGTGACCTTTTCCATATTTGCTGCAATCTTTGTAATGATTGTTTATGCTCCAAATTATCCGATATTTTGTATAATTATATTGGTGTGTTTTATTGCAGTACACGATTAATATGATAACGGGTGTCAATTTACATGGATATTTTAGCTTTGGCGTAGAGACATCCAAAAAATAATGTTGCTATGAGGTGTTGAAAACCTGAGTGTGAAATATGAGCGTATATATTTACTGTATTTGATTAAAAATGGTTTAGAAATATCCAAAAATGTATCACATTGAAAAAATGTGAGGGACCTACTTTTGTTCATTTAAACAAATGTATAATAATAAGTTTTGAAAAGGTTTTGAATTGTATTTTTATTATATGATTATCTTGAATAGTTATTTTACCAAATCATTACGCTCACTTGATGATAAAGATGTGGTTGAACCTTTAGGTATCTGGAGGGCACGCTTTTGTGTTTGCTGTTTTTTGTATTATATGAAAACAGCCCTGTAATTGTGCCGCGTATATGTTTTACTACCACGCAAGCAATATTGAACTATTACTGGTAGGTTTAAATGATAGTTCTAAGTTTTGATTACTATCAAAACTGTACGATCCCTTTAAAATGCACTCGATTTATGTTTAGAAAGATCGAAGGTTTAGAACGTTGTTTGATGTGACTGTGTAGCATAGTTATTTGTATGTTTTTCGTAATTATATAAGGCTCTTTGCTTAAAGGGACTTAGTAACATTGTCCAAATCCTCAAAATAAAATGTTCATTCTAGCGGTTCCCTCATACCTTGTTGTATTCGTATTAACAATAAAATCATGGAACAGGTTTCGGTTTTTCAAATTTCCCTTTTGTTACAAAGATATGTACGATCGAAGTATTCAGATAAGAAAAACTCCGGGCGAGTTTTTCTTCTGTGTACAAAGTGAGTGCAGTGAGTTATTGAATATCACTTTGCATTTTCGCTCATTACTTGGCCATGCAATGTCCATTTGACTTGAAATTTTCACACAATACCCTGTGGACATATGTGATAACAATAATATACATTGCATCAACCATTCATCACTTTTTGCACATGTCAACAAAGTTACTAGATCCCTTTAAGTCTAACACCATAAATGTGCATATCCATTATTGTACTATTGATAGTTCATTTGACACAGTTTTACACACGATGTATAACACTCACACTCAGATTACAGGTATATCTGAATTACTTAACACGCATTAATGTTTCTTTTTTTAACAAGACTTGACATAATTCACTTAAAGTTTATCGAGTAATATTATCAACATGCCCGAATAATTTAATTTGAATGGTGAAGTTTTTAAAATACATATTACATTATTACTCTTATACACGCTATTGTTTAATGTATTCCGCCAACGGAGTAAATTATACGTCAAAAGTCCAACAAATTATGTTTCTTGAAAGATCTCATTATTCCAAGGGTAAAACAGCAAAATAATAATAATAAAGATGTTTTTTTTTCTATGTAGGAAAATTAAATATGAATTGATATTGTTCGTTGCTGTTCTTGTTTGATTGATCTCATAATGCTATTTAGCTTCTTGTATAAAAAGAAACTTATGAAAGGTTGTAATGATGCATAAAATACGCTGGGTGTTTTTCCTTATATACGAACATTTAAAATGAATTTTAGGTTAGTTATTATAAATAATGATAAATACAATGTTTGGTTGATGTTGATGTTGCTACTTGAATACTATCATAATTGCCTTCTTGGATAAAATAAACAAACAAAGTTATAAAAGGTTGTAACGATTGATAAAATACACTTGTAAATAAATCAAAAGGCAATACGAATTTGTTCCTATGATGTTGGGTAATATGGCTGTAAATATGCATTTATAACGATTTTGCTTGTTTTTCTGTAGAATTATATTACATTGTAGTTGTATATTAGTATAAATTATCGCTTTGATATTCATCGCTGGGCAATAAAAAGGGCAACATGACCGATATTATCGTCAAATATCGATTTTGTTTTTATTTTATTTTCAGATAGAGTTCTTTAAAAGCTATCCGATGATATGTTTAGAATTCCCATATGTGCCACACTTTTTGAGAAAATCAAAACAATATATGATATGGGTAATATGAAGGACAAAAATGGATTTGTCCTTTTAGCTGTCCATTATTGCGCCAAGTCGCGTGCATTGCCTGTGCATTATCAATGCGCGTAAAAGGGAAATTCTCATTTTGTCCTTTTTCATGCCCAATATCGACGCGATATCGTGCATGTAAAAAGGGCAAATTCAGAAATGCGTAAATAACTCCGTTAAAAAGAACTGTGCGTCGGCCAAATTAAACGACTTGATAGCTTTATAGCCTACATAACTGTTTCACTAAACAAGATTACTGGATTTGGCATTTGAAAAATATAATTGCCCAAACTGTCAAAATGTTGTTTCTTCCAAAAAAAGTAAGTATCGTTTTTTGCTATCGATACCGTCAATTTGTCCTTTTAATTGCCCAGCGATTATGTTAAACAAACTGCCCAAGTGATGTGACGGTTTGACAGTTATTAGTAATAAACGCAAAATAAGAGAAAAACATGAATACAAACACTTGATCATGCATGAGATTATATTCATTGCTACGCGTATTATTTGACAATAATCGTGTAGACACATTGTTGCATAATATACCCCGAAATCGTGTTATGTTTATTGCGAGCACATTGTGTTCCATAATGTGGTTCACAAACCAAGAGTACTATATAGTGGACAAAAACAGTTTGGAATATCACATCGTAGAACAACAAATGATACAGTGTAACAACCAAACAGCTGTTGAGTTCATGTGTTCTTTGTTTAATTCAAGGATATCGTCGATTTACAAAGAGCAGGCCGCTCAATCACTTGTACTTTTAAGATTTAAAATGCCACTTAAATATCATATAAGGCTCTATATTTGTATGTTTAATGAAAGGCATAATTATCATCTGAAATATCGCATTATATGTAAATAAGTCTACGACTTGAAAAGTTGTAGTCAAGCTTAATTTAGGCAAAATGTAACGCTTTTCTTTACCTAAACCGACGATGTGCATGCTGGTGTACATGCTACAACAATCAATGTTCAATATTTCTGTGTACATGTACTTGAAGTATTTTGTGTGTCATCTCAAATCTGTAAGGCTGTTTTCAGCAGTGAAATACAAGTTGTTAACCAAGTAATTTAAATGTTACCTATACATGGCGTGATTAGATTACTTTAAAGGGATCTAGTAGCACGAACTAGCAAACGGTTGATAAACAGGTGTATTTCTGTGAGTTCATGTCCACTTAGTGTTGTGTGAAAATACCATGTCATATGACCGAGTAATGAGCAAAAAATGCAAAGCGATACTCGATAACTCCTTGCAGTTTTAATTATCCACCAGATAATCATAAATCTGGGCACTTCAATCATACATATCTTAAAGGGATAGTTGAGTTCTGGTAAGGAGAGTACAGTTTTAGTGAAAATGAATTTTAGTAACCAAAACCTGGATCATTACATTACAAACTAATAGTTATAACTAGAAAGGAACACAAAATTACAAATGACGTAGTAAAGATCATGTTATCATTCAAAAAGAGCCGTTAAAACTTAGAGGGCGCTCTCTAAACACTCATCGGTTTTAACCATTTTGAATAGAATATTGTGCATGTGATACTTTGTTGAAATAGTGATTAGATAGAGAAATAATCAACAACTATTTAAATACCTATTTTGTAACTTTTTGAAAAGAGGAAGCATTTTTTTGAATTTTTAACGGCTGGTTTAAAATTCTCTAATAAACCCGGGGCCCCGGGTTTATTACAAATTGTTATATTTATGGATATTTCAGCCGTTTCTGAACCGATTTTGATCAAACAAAGATGATTTTATTGTTTAAATATTATGCTCTTTCAAATTTTAAACTCAGTTTTTCATTACCTCACAAACCAATTAAGTAGTCTAGCGCCCTCTCTACCAAAACTCAACTTTCCCTTTAATATTCCATATCTTAATAACGGAAGGGGCATTTGGAAAACGAAGAGTTGTCTCTTACTTCCATTGGTAATACCAGGGAAATGCAAGTCTCATTCCACATCCCCGCTAATACGACTACAATGGGTGATTTCAAGTACCCACTTGAAATCACGCAATGAGGTATGTGCGAACCGCTAGAGTTCCAAAAACGTTTTGAGGATTTTGACAATGTTACTAGAGCCCTTTGAGTCCTTTTTATAATTTGTACATCGTTGAATTATATGTAAAATACTCCTTGCTTATAATTAAATATATGACGAAAAATGTATGTGAACACTTACACTCTTCTTTTGTTCCCTTGTGTTATTCTTCATGCAGTATTAATTAGCATTGTGTCCTTACTTCATTTCGTGGTACCAGATTTCAAATTCCCATGCACGTTGACAAATCTTAATCTTAATCAGTTTTGATAAGTATCTAACTCTGACACATGTATGGGCTGTATCCTGTCCACACCTCTGTCAAAGTGCATGGCCACTTCAAAATATACTCTTTCAATGTCATGAGTGTACTTATAAAAGGAAAACTTCATCTTAGTCACACTTTTACATTCTTCACTGTCATGAATACGCGACGTGCTCTTCCCCATAAACATAAACTCAAGACAGTGCAAGAAAAATGTACATTCGTAAAAAGAGAATATATTTTCCATAACGGTCAGGGTATTTTTCCTAATCGAACGAGCAGGAGACTTCGCATGTATTCTCCAGTTTTGTTCAGCTTGAAACGGCTATGTCCTATGGATATTTCAGCCATTCCTGAACCGAATTTGTTCACATAAAATGTATTATTTCATTAAAATTGAATGCTCTTTCAAATTTGACAGCCAGTTTGTCATTATCTCACCACCCCCCCCCCCCCCAAATCGCTTCATTTATAGCGCCCTTTATAGTCTATACCAACACTCAACTATCAAACATGTTTCATGAAAATAACTTGTATTAGTTTAAAGGGATAGTTCAGTGTTGATGTTCGATAGATGGTGATGTTGGTGCATCAACACGGAACTAAAGTGCCATAAACGCATTGACCTTGTATTGCTATGAATAGCAATACGGGGATTTCCGCATGTTATATCACGTCACAATGTGACATACTTATGGCGCAATCTATAATTTCAATGCTGCCTCAGTAATCGATGCATACTAAGAACTGTGTTCGTTAAAATCAAAATATTCTATGCAGTGTGCCCACTAACTGTGTGTGAAGATATCGCGATGATTAATTTCATGTGACCTAAACGCCTAGTAACTAATGCTTGGAAATGCAAAGTGCCATTTACTGCCACCAGTTTCCAGCTTGAACGTAGTAGTTTACACATTGGAATAAGTAATAATCCTCACTCTTCTTTCAAATTGAACAATTAATGTATGGTTTCTTGAAGTGGAAGTTTGAAAACAATATAACTGGTTTCATAATTCTAATACAAAGAAGCAAGAGAGTGTGTGGATAAAGTGTGGACGAACTAATTATTATAGCTCCCTCTTCGATCGAAGGGAAATCAGGTTCATCTGCAGCAAAGTAAAAGGACTCATTATCTGGAGAAAATAATCCAACCGCAAAAAGAATAATGCAGCGAGATGTACATGCCAATGTCGATTCCTTTCTCAAATACGGTCGAAATTCGAAACGCAGTTTCGTCATTATACCGTATGTGGTGATTCTAGTTCCGACTTTATGTTAGCACACATATTCCATTAAATGATTTTTTATTAAAATCAAAGTGACTCAATCAGACTTGATTGTGCTGAACCAGGCCGGGTAAAGGGATTTATTTCGAGTTTTTGAGAGGATCAATAATGATAATGACACTGGTCATACAGAGTCAGAAAATAAAGAAAAGAGCCAGATAATGAAGTTTCCATGCATTATGTTAATCATGTATCAATATTAATTGATGCGTATACGTTTGCTGGTTTATGAGATGTTTCACTGACTTTACTGATTCCCGCATGCAGGCAGATAAATAACCTGTGAATCATTTGTTATGTTCGCAATATTTCGTGGCCATTGTTTGTGCTGCCATGTGACAGATGAATGGTTTCGTTTCTTTTGTGTGAGCAAAAATCATATCTCAACGCGTAGGCGGCTTCGAACTTAGCACAATACTCACGCGGTGACGCCATTTTAAAGAACGGTCGTAGACCTATAAACTTCCAGAACATGCATGTTGGACGCCGTGAACTTGGATTACAATGTTTATATGACTTGATAAGACCGTGCTCTACCAGTACGATACAGAGGCAACCGTTACCATTGCGAGGATCTAGACTAAACTGACGAGTATTTTGTATAAATTTGTGTGTGCATGTTGGATTATTTTAGCAAAGTCAGTATTGCAGTCGGTCGCGACGCAATAGCTTGTGATATACAGTATGTACATACATAATGATTGTACTTATATTACGGCCCGGTACTTTCTAGTTACATAATGTAACCTTTTGTGCTGGGAACACATGAACATTTTCCTCGGGATTCGAAATACTATTTCGTGTAGACATTTTTGTCCCTCAACTAGGTTTTGGGACATAATATTATCATCTTCCCTCAACTGCTTAATAGCGTTTCAAATCTCTCAGAGAGGAACATTGATCTACCAATTCTGTATAATATTGGTCGTTATATCTAACGGGAGTTTTACACGGCATATTGCGCATCACATTGAGAATAATTGAATACGGACATATTCATGTTCAACCAATTACCACTGCATGCAATGCTCACGAACATGTGAGATTTCGCGGCTAACATTTTACCAGTATTGAACTGGAAATTAAAATATTGATCATAAACTAAATTGTGGATTTGTGATCATTTGTGCATACTCATTACATAGCAGCTTTTATTTATGAGACAGCAAGTGATACTGTTTCTTCTGATAATCTTTATATTTTACCAACGCTAAATTTCAACCATAACATGAATATTAGATGCATCTCTGCAGCGACAGACGCCATTTGATATCATCAAATTAAATATGAGTGGACAAAGAATTGTCTTGTAAAGTGCATCGATGTTATTAGCGGATTTTACCAGCAATAATATATTAGCAGCATATTGATTATTTTACAGTCGCGTTATATCAGTTCAGTTTATTTCACATCCAATGAAGAATTCAATACCATATGGGATCAGAGGCGGCTAGTGGCTACACTCAGCTACATATCTACAGGCCATTCCAGGAAGTTCTGTTGCATTTGCCCGATGTCGTACAGTCAATCAAATATCCTGGACAATACAGGTATATAATCATCTTGTTACACTTACATCTACCTCTTTATGTGATATATACATTGTCATATGTTGGTAATAAGTATTGTTAAGCTGTGGAACTCGCAGTATTACAAGAAGCTTTATCATCACTGTCCTTATCATATATGCCGCCGTTAATACGATATGATATTATTTGACAATATTTGACAAAAACATTCAATTTTACCATTAAAAAGTCTAAGTTGAAAATCACTATTACAAAGTATTATTATTATTATAATTATAGTGTGCGTAATTCATGTACGTACGATAAGAAATCATCATCAGCAGCAGTAGATCAGCATCACCATCATCATATGGGCGTACCCGGGGGGGGGGGGGGGGGGGGGGTCACACCCCCCTTCCCTTTTGACCAACAAAATGTTTTGGGAGTTATTGCCCTTGTAAAAAAAAGTACTGAAGTACAACTTGTACTACGGTACTCGCATTACAATTACTCTGGTAAATTTGTTGGTAGAAGTACTGCGGTACTGACTACTGCTGTAATTCGGTACTATCACAGTACTACAGCAGTACATAGCAGGGGCCGTGGAAAGGTATTGAAAGTGAGAGGGGGGAGGGGAAGCTGACCACATTTGAATTGTTGTATAGGTTATTATTATATCCTTATGTATTTCTTTGTTTTAAGCCAAAAAAGTGTGGGGGTGGGCTGTACCCCTCCCCACCCCCACCCCCCGGTTCCGCGGCCCCTGCATAGCAATGCAGTACTACATGATTATTATTTATTTATTAAAAATATGATCTGTTCAAATTTCATCTCAATAAAAAAAAAAAAAAACTTAAGACAACTTGGGAACGTTTTAGGTTTTATTTTAAAATGATTAAACATTATTTTATATGGCTTTATTTTCATCCAAATGTAACAAAATGGGGAAATCCAAGGCACATGTTTATTCGCCGAAACCAAAACTTATTTTTGCATGAAACTTGGAATCAATTCTTCTCAATAAATCTACCATAGTCCAAAGATCTTCAAAACCTGATGTCACACTTGTTCAACCATTTGGGCATTCTCTAACATTTAATTTCCCGAAGTAAATATGGTTGAAACTGCACTGGACACATACTAGGGGCCGCGAAAGGGTTTTGAAAGTGGGGTGGGTAGGAAGGGGGGGCTGACCACATTTGAACTGTTTTGAACTATTTCATGCTTATGTATTTCTTTGTTTTAAACCATAAACGTGGGGGGCTGCAGCCCCCCCCCCCCCCTCCCCCCACCCCGGTTCCACTGTCTCTGCATAAAATAGACAAGCATGATGATGTTCTCATAACCTGGCCCTGTTTTATTAGAAAATATGTATTTTAGAAGTTTGTTCATA
The DNA here is from genome assembly GCA_037951105.1 of Echinarachnius parma. NCBI lineage: Eukaryota > Metazoa > Echinodermata > Echinoidea > Clypeasteroida > Echinarachniidae > Echinarachnius > Echinarachnius parma. The sequence goes on along the minus strand of JBAMJV010001125.1, from coordinate 139,126 downwards.
TTAATAACTTTAAATAATGTCAAAATTTACTTGGCCCGCATATCTTGTTTCAAGCGAGGCGCTTGCTCATTTCAGTCGAATGGTGTGGTCGAATGGTTGTTTTTGCTATTTTTGATAACAGACCTCGCTATTGTTAATTGACCATGGCAGTTCATGGATGAATGATTACACATTTAAGCTATACTCTGCCTATAGAGGACTTAATTTCATTGAATTTAGTATATTAACATTATGCACTTTATTGTACATGAATATGAAATATTTCAACGTAAAAAAGTGTAATGAAACTCTGGGCTCCAGATCTATTCGCTGACTTTTTTTATTAAAAAATAATTCCATCTTTTCATCAATTTACAAAAGATGTTTTAGATAGTTGTTGATGATCTCTTTACTTAATAATTATATCAACAAAACAAAAAATGCATAAAAAATGCTTAAAACCATGTTGCTTTTATGCTTTAATAGGATACTTTGAATGATATCAGACTTTTTACTTAGTCGTTTTTTGAATACTTTTCGACCATGGGGGAGTTAAAACTAATAGTTTTTAATGTTATTGTGCACATATTTTTGGTTACTAAAGTTCAACTGTACTACCCCTTAAAAAAAAGGTCCGACTTTTCCATTATTTCTGAAACCATCTGTGCTTTCGTTTCCATTGACCCCTCACAGGATCTCCTCAGAGCTCGACGCAAACCCTCGCCCCTCGCCCCTCGCCCCTCGCCCCTCGCCCCTCGCCCCTCGCTGGAGTCGGTGTCTGGTAGTTGACATCATCCTCAGAAGCTCACCAATCAGGTATCCCGGATCACGTCACCCTTGATGCATCAAGACCACCTACACTAACTATTAATTAATCTGCTTTCCGGAAAACTTTTTCAGAAACGAGTATTCTCGAACAGTTTAGCGTTAAGGGACGTACATCAAAGTAAAGTGATCTAATTAACACCTCGAATTTGCTTATGAAAACATCAGGTATTGTGTATTCAAAATTTAAGTCCTTACCGTGCCGCAATTTCACATTATGAGGTTATGCCGTTGGTTCTTCAGACAGAGTCTATACAAACGCTTGGACACAGAGCTGCAAAAAGTGTATAGTTCTATGGATGATTGACTTTCCCTTCTCAGTTCGATATATGTCGAGGATCTGGCTGGAAGGTAGAAGGTAGCATTTTCAAGTTTTTTGTATGACCCAGTCAGTTTTCAAATTTGTTTATTTACTCTTGAGTATGTGTTCTTCACAGTGTAGATGAAAAAGGATAGATTATTCTGCAGAGATATTTTATAATTAGTATTCACATGAAGTTTAATGAATACAATTGAATACAATTGTTATATTTCTATACTGCTTAATAGTATTACCTAAATAGTCTAAGTATCTAATTGGTCTAAATCCTTTCATTTCAAACTAGCTCTCATTACTGTACTATATGTGGTTGGCGTTGTTTGATAAACATAGACTTGTCATGAGTCCTTATATTTAAGTAGCGTTATAAACAGGCCTACAAAGTTTGATAACAGCAAAATGGCGTCTTTACCCGCTAGCCAGGATGAGGAGTGTGAGATGAAAGGATGTGAGCAGAAATCAGGAGCTGTGTATTACGTGAATGAGAAACAGAGGCTCTGCGAGGGCTGTGCCACTCAGAAGGGTTGTGCCATCCAATCAAGAGAACAGACGCATGAGTGGCTTTGTGAAAGACACAAAAAGACGATAGAATTTTATTGTAAAAAGCATGAATATGACAAACGGGAACCACATTTATTATGTATTTCGTGTATTCCAGTGGGCCATCAAGATTGTAGTATGTACAAATATGTGATCGATATTGCAGATGGTATCAAAGAAAAGAAAAAGGAGGTGGAAGACAACCACCACAACCTTGCGCAGATGCAGGAAGGATTCACAAGACGTCTGCAAGAGAAGGACGCCATCTGGCGCGAAGTGGAGGAACATCTCGGAAACATTAGATATGAGGTCAATGCCCAATTTGAAGTTGAGATCGAAAAAGAGATTGAAAAGGAACTACTGGAATTTGAGTTGAAAATCAACCAGGAAGCCGATGACGAAATCAGAAAGATTAACGAAAAAAGAGAAGCGGAGCTTGCCCTGGTGCGAGAGAAAGCCGACGAGAGACGATTTCCTCTGGAAAGAAGGAGGGAAGAAATCCTTGCTGATCTTGAGGCGATAGGCAAGACCTACATAAAGGAGCTCGATGGATTGACTGCAAAGCTGAAGGAGAATTCTGGACCACTAGAACGACAGATATGTTCCAATCTGGAGAGAGCAGAGACACTTCTGAAAGATGATAGGAAACTTCTTCTTGAGGCATGTACGTTTCTCACGTCGGATAATCGCGGAAATATTTATTTCTGCAAAAAACTCGCAAAAAAAGAGAAGATCCTTACACAGAACGTTCTCACAGTCAAGTATTTCAGAGATCCCGATAGTTCCCTTACCACGGGAAGACTTGATGGACTTGTTGGGACCTGGAAAGTGATTGATACCTTTGAGATTCCCGAGATCAATACACAATTCCTTTGTGGTCATATTGATGATTCTCATATTGTCTTGTCAACGAAGGATAAAGGGGGGTTGTATGAAGCAAACCTAGAGGACAAGACACTGCGCACTATCCAACAACCAATGACTGGCAATGACCAGTCTACTCTGATTACGTCATGTGTCGTCTTGAATGATGACGTCATTGTAGTAGGTGGAGGTCGAAAAAGAAATGGTGAGAATGAGGGAGTAATCACTTTCTATAACCGAGACTGGGAACAGCAGAAGGAGATCTCCATACCATTACCAACTAGAGACTCGTTGCCTTGCTTTCAATTTGATGTAAACGCAGATAGGCAGATCAACGCACTGATGGATGATGATATCCACAACCCCTCCGAAGGACCAAATCCGAAACATACTAGAACTACAAGCCTACTTACGATAGATCCATCTCTCAATGAGGTTGATTCGATCGTCGGGAAAGTCCCTCTAACTATCCCAGAGGAATATAATCTACGGGAAGCTCAAAATATAAAGAACTTGCCTTCCGGAGAAATCCTTCTGCACAACTCGAATCGACGGACAGTATTGCAGATTGAACGATCTGGGAATGTTCAACCGTTTCCTAGCTACCGCTGCGTGTTCCCCGGAACCAACAGAGTTGATGAACTCAATATTTCCAACATGGCTGTGGATAAACTAACCGGTATGATATACGGTTCGGATGTAGGCTCAGTCCGTTACATGTGCCAGTCAACCAATAATGGAGTGTATTTAAACGCTAATTTCGCCGTGGATAGTGACAACGGTTGGTCAAAGACTGGGAGAGCCGACCAAGGTACGATCTCCTCAATCTGTGTCACTCATTCAGGCTATGTTGTCACTTTGGAGAACCCATCTGGTAATTACCCTCGCACTAGTACACTTGCTGTGTATAGGAAATCCTACATCAGCGAGTAAGGATAAGAACAGTGACTATATTATAAGAGTTGGGGTTTCCTTTTGCCTCCTACTGGTTGACGTCAACGTAGGGATCTGACATGGCACTCTGACCATGCTGATGCTGACTAGACTGTTTATGCTTGTCCTTCCTCCATGCATGGCAATGACAAGATTTTAATCCCCCTGCGCATGCGTACAAACGATCATGGAATGACAGTGAGTGGCATTAGCCCGTCCATGGATATTATAGACCTGGATGAGGTTATGATGGATGAACCAAATGGCACTGTAACAGTTAACCAACCATGATCAGAATGATCTAGTTAATCACTCCCGGCGCCTGATGGCAGTTATTACCACATATGCCTCACCTGCCTCAATGGTCTGGATGCTCACAATCACTTGCAGGACTGTCTTTCATTTCCCATGGATGGAGATGATGCGCTGACCTTACACGCCTATAGGTCTATGACTTCCTATCATGATACCTTTCGTATACATGATTATATTATTCATCATTCCCTGTCCTGTTAAAACGATATGTCTTGTACATAATACTTTGTGCTTGTAATACAGAAAATACAGAAATGTTCTTATTTTGTTCATAGTTACTCATTGCTTTCTGGGAAGGTTGAATACTATACTGGCTCTGACGTAGGGTCCTGTATAAGTGTCACAGTGAAAATGCATTTCTTTTAATTGATTTAATTTTATGAGCAAAGGTTGTAATTTTCCTTTAAGTTTTGCTTACTTCCCCTGTTGCTAGGTGATGTAAGTTAATTTATGTAGTAAGTGATGGCGCAAGAGAGAGAGTCTTTTTAAGCCAGAGAGTCAATGAGTAGACTGTGCCATTTATGACTGATTTTATTTGCATATCAATTGAGAACTATGTGCAGAGAGAGAGAGAGAGAGAGAGGAGTCCTTGCCTGACGTGGCGTGTAGCTGTGTAGCTGAGTGCACTGAGCCTTTTCTTTTGACCAGCTGCTATAGATGTTTTCATGGAAGGGTGATTTTGGACATGCACCTTCCAGTAGATTTATAGGTTTTTTGGGGGAGTCACATTTTAGATGTTGGTGAGCACAGATGTGCACTCTTGGCAGCAGGCAGAGATTATGTAGTCAAGCTAAGCAGCCATTTTGATTGTGGTTTTGAAACTGTATAATGTGGCAAGAAACAGCCTAATATCAGCAATTTGGGTTCCAGTTATTTCTTCATACCTTATTTGAGGTCAGATACAACTTGTAGACCACCATTTATTCCAGTCATCGATGGCACCGAGGTTGGGCGTGGTTCCAGAGAAGGACTCGCTTTCGGTCATCCAGTTTAGTCACCACAGTCTCGTGGAAGAACATGCAGTCACAGTGCGGTGATGTATATTTGACACAAGACATTTCTTCATTTTGGATTTCTTCGTTGACGGCCAAGTGATTGATTCGCGGACATTGAGAGATTTTGAGAGACAGTGTTTGGCGACACCTTTTGAATGAACGTTCGGTGTAATGACAGCCTTGTCATTCAAATACATACACTTCCGTTGAACGGTTGACTTTAAAGGCTTAACACGAAATTATAGAAAGTACTACAGACTCTTGAGTAGTTCTTTTGAATTTGGAAACGGTACATGCTGTACTTCATATATTGTGTTTTTGGATCTTGTTGTATATACCTTTTGGATTTTGTGAGTAGTTACATTCATGTATGTGCTCCCAAGCTAGAGCTCCAGGAAACAATAGGAGTATGGGTAATTTTGAGGAGGCCATATATTAAATTAACTTTGTGATGGGATCAATACAGGATCCTGTTCACTAATTGAGAATTGGGATTGGACTTTGGGATTCGACTTTTGGGGTTAACACTGAGATGCATTTGTATATGTTTATAGATGAGCTTTGTTTGGGGTGTTGAAACCTTGAAGATAATTTGGGAATTGATGTCATGATCACAAGGCAGGATCATCAGGACAATTGTGTTATGGGGTAGTTGAACATATGAGTGGTAAGGTGAAGGTTGTGTATTTATGAAAGTGGGTCAAAGCAGGATCCTTTTCATTTGTGAGTATATTCAACTTATATATTAAAGGTAACCATTTGAGGTTGGATCAACGCAGGATCCTTCTCATTTTAGGAGAGGTTGAGGGGTAGTGGTAAGGACTATTTTGTTTGGGGTCACAAAGAGATGAAGCGGAATAGTAATTGGTTATAAAACACTTTTGATGCTGAGATTTTGGGTTATAGTATATTTCATCTTCAATACGGTAAAAGATTGATTGAATGATTTTGAACTTTGGTAATTTTTGTTTATTGAACTGAAATAAATTGCATATATTTTGATGGTACATGGCACGAGTGAATAATTCATTATTTTGAGTCTTCCCGTGTGACAATAAGTTCTTTGTTAGGGAAGTCGGATTCCGCCCATATGTTGTGCCATTCTCTTTTTAGGTCGAACTCTTCTAGAGACCTCGCAGAATACCCAAAGGGTGTCCGTGATTTAAGGCGCATGCAGGGTAGGTTACCTAGGTCTTCATGGAAAGGTATAGGTCTGGGTTGGTGGAGGTGCGGTGTAGTTCATTGCGCATTATCTCCTATTTGTGTACTTGATAGGAAGCATTGTGGGAGAGAACAGGTAGCCATTGAAGAGGTGATGCCTAAGAGAGCCAGTAATGAGTATGATAGCTGGGTTTTAGATGACATCTACCGTCTTGGTATGGCAGCTCTCTGCCCGCAGTGGTGAGCAGTGCTCTGCAGCATAGCACAATAGTGCAATGCAGGCTATTAGAAGAGTTTGTGTGCCTGAACCCCAACTGTTTCCGGCTAGCTTCTAGATAATGTTGAATCTGGCCTTCAGTTTTCGGGAAACCGTCTTAAGATGATCACGACAGTTGAGGCTGTAATTCCAATGTATCTGGGGGAACTCTCTTTGTGACTATTTTGCCACAGAAGGTGATAGTTGGTTACTGAGGTGGAAGGCAGTGGTTGCATAGTCTTAGTTGGATTGGGACGAAGGCCCCAATTAACAAGCTCCTGCTTCTATGGGGTCCAAAACCATTTTGTATATTTTATTACCAAACTGCCATTTATATTTGTTACTTTTGTTTTATGGTTTGAATAAACTGAATCTGATGCTCTAATCTGATAATCTGAATCTGATAGGTGAAGTAGTCCTCCGTCTTCGGGGAGGGTTGTGCTAAGTACCGTTGAAATCAGTGGATTGGGTAGCAAGTGCAAGATCATCTGCATATGCTAATTTCCTGGAAGTGGTCTCCGGCATGTCACTTACATAAATATTAAAAAGCATCGGGTCAAGACAGATCCTTGAGGGTTAGGGTTAGGATTTAGGGTTCTGGCCGATATTAAACATACATGTAAAACGTTTTAAAAATACATATTAAAAATACATTTTAAAACATTTTAATAATACATTTTCAAAACGTCAAAATAAACTACTTGTGAGTTTTTTTTAAAGGGGTACGTTCACACCCAACGCACACCACCCTGGCCACCTACTAGTCTTTTGACAAGCCTGTCTCGTCTGAGCCGAGTTGAATGCACGGAACGACTCGACGATGCGACTACAATGCACACTCCAAAGAGGGGATCGCACGTGAATTCATCACTCGCCAGATAGCCTCCATCAGGCGTTCAGTCGTTCCTGATCGTGCATGCAGCGCAGCCATTGCTTGCTTGAGACACGAAGCCATATTAACCCGTTTACTACGACTATATAAGCACCATTTCCTACCCTGAAAACGAGATTCTTTTCACTGTGCGAGAAACCGAAGCCCCCAACAAAAGCCCAGCGGTCTGCATGTGGCCGCGTGTGCGAGCCAAGACCGAATTAGCGAACGCACTATTCATCAGTGCATGCAGCTGGTGACGTCTTTCGCGCATGCGCAATTCATTCCTTGTTTTGACATCAGCATGAACAGAGGCAAATTATACGGAGCTCTCTCCGCTCCCCACGCCACGCAGCCACTGAGTAGCCTGGCCTCGATCGCAGCGGATTGCCCGCCCGCGCTGTCCGGCCTGGTGGCTGTGTGGCGCTGGCTGCTCGGCATGCACAGCTAGCTAGCCTGTCAAATCAGCATGGCAGATGTGTATCGAAAGGCTTTCCGTTTGTTTCTGAAATGATTACGTTACCTAACATTCTCTCCACCTCGAATCAACGCTAAACAGAGACTTCGTTCCATGACGAGACATTTTGAGATACGATGTTACATTGATAGTGATAAGCTATTACCAACGAATTGAGAACTAATTTGTGAAACAAACTACTCATGAAAATCAAAACGTTGTACTAAATAGTAAAAATCCGAGACTTTATGGCACGATGCGCAGTTGATATCCGACAAGCTTGCATTGAAATAATGGGAATGACTAGATCGAGACTAGCTAATATCCTAAATAATAAACCGGCCCGGTAGCCTGTATACGCATGAATGACCTGGAGATCAGAGCTAGGGCTTACCGCGAGCGAGACGGCTTATAACACTGTAAGCTATTCAATTCTGGGCCCAGTACCGTGTATAGGCGTGAATGAATATCGATCGATCTCATTGTGTAAACTACGTGTGCGCGCGTGCCGTGTACAAAAGATACACAGAGCGAGTTTGGAATTCGCTGCTTGTAAAATCATAATGTCCGGCTTACACAGTTCTAGGTAATAATAGACCCAGCGAAACCAAAATCCAGTCAAAATTGCATAAACTCACTTGTATGTGTTTGTATACGAATATCCTGAAAGAGGACTCATGCATTTCCATGCTAAACTTGTAATAAAACGAAAAATACACAACTACAGTCGGTAAAAATTGAGATGCATGTAGCCAAGAGATCAAGGTTTGTATCCATATAATTTATATTTAATTTAGAAGGAAAATAGATTTATTTTTATGCAATTAAACTAGCCCTTTCTCGGACCCGAGAAATCTCGGTTCCCGTCTGTGAGTAGGCTCCACGGGAACCGAGAATTCTCGGGCCCCGTAGTAAACGGGTTAAAGGCTAGCCACCTACAGGTCTGTGCGCACAATCGCATGAGCAACCTCCCTCCTACCCTTTACCCATCTTATATGGTTCCTCTTGTTCGATCTTACCGACAACGCATTGTGTGTCTGTGATACATGTATACAAATTTATCGATAGTTTGGATGTGAATATTAAGTTTAATTTTGATCAGTTAATACTACTGTTTATACATTTCATTTCAAGGGGATTCTTTTTTGTATAGATACAATACTTATGTACGTTATGATTGCATAGAGCGCTTCCTTTGGTTGGGTCTCTGCCTAGGCTCAAACAGCCTACACTTTCTAAAACTTTGTAATTATAATAGATCCAAACCAATTGAGAAATATATTTTGTTTGTTATTCTTGTATATAGTTCATGCAATGCACGACATTTCGTTATGATATTTTAATTTAATTCATATTACTTTTACGTACACGATTGATATCATGATGGCAGTTAAATGAAATACTGGGCACTTTTGAATACAGACAATAACTATACATGTTCTTGAATCCATTCTGTTTATATGTGCAGAGTAGAAAGCTGGAAGGGTTTGAACATTCATGTCGGATGTGGTTTTGTATCATAATTATGTCTGTGTTTCTTTAATTATATTCGATGTTCTTTGCTCAATAATATTATACACTATTATTGTTTGTATGTAGTCAATTATAATTGTTGAATATTTGTCCATAATGTATAAGTATAGTTTGTTTGACACTATCAAAGGTTTCCTCATTATTTATGATCGTGATTCGCACTAAGATTACAAGTCAATATTTATGATATTTTAAAGCATTCGTAAATGTTTCTCCATTTTCTTTGTACAGTATTATTGTTCATGTTGATATTGAGTATGCATTGATATATGGATTATGAAATTATGAAAATGTTATGTACTTTTGTCTCGCCATCCCCTTATCTCGTAACGTTATGTTCATATCTATTTGTTTGGTTGATTGCTTCCGATAGGATTTGTACAGTTTAGTAAGACATGTGTACGTGTATATGAAATGTATCGATGCAATGAAATAATGTACATTTCATGGTCGGTAATCGTGGGGTAACAATTATAGACCGCTTCTGTAATGTATGCAAATAATATGCATATGACGTCAGACTCCCCGTTGGCAAGCTGAACAATAGTAACTAGGTCCGACAAGCTCCGGCAAACTTAGCTTGCCGGACCTAGTTACTATTGTTAAGCTTGCCAACGGGAAGTCTTACGTCATACGCATATTATTTGCATACATTACAGAAGCAGTCTATTGCACATAGTGTGGTCGGAATGATTGGGGTGATAGGGTGATGCCGATGCTATGAAATGTAATTCATATTTGGTATTAATGTGGTAAATATGTACCTGCCTAGGCTACCTATGATGATTTTGAATTGAAGTTGCCTTCTCTGTAGATTATAACGATATCGAGTTCAACAAACTTTCTTTGATTCCTAATGGTTCAATCTGTACAGTTATTGATACACCAAAATTTAATGATGCATAATGAAATTAAAATCATTGACCGTGATCAATGATACTCCAAATATAGGGTGGCGCAGTATGCATACCCCATGGCACTAACCTTACAAAAGTGTTCATAACTTCCATATTTTTTAACGAAACTTCATAATTGTTTCTTACTACAAAGAACAGAGAATACAGAATTGTATTCATACCTACGACTACCACTTATGAGATAATTCCCCCGTAATTTTCGATAACACTCCAGCACCTCAATTTCAAGCTATTCTCGTCACCTTCAAGCAGGTTGGGGAGGATGGTCTTTCTCGCTCTTAGGTACGCCCAGGCATCTTGAGAGATGAGGCCATTCCTTCTTAGCTCAGGTGGCTGTAACAAATATCTTACTTCTGTTTAATATCTGTGCAACTTCTCTAATGCTTTTACCTGCTTCAATTACCCTCTTTCTTTCTGAAACAGATGCATTTGTCCCCTTGTTTCTTGCCATTTTTACTATCCAGCGGGTCGACACTGAACATTCCAATCCTTCAAGAACAACCTCAAAGTTATAGTCCAAATAAAACAGCCATAAATCCACTAAAAGTTCTCGAAAATTCGGCAAATTTTCACGTCACGTAGGCTGACATCTTGGAAGTAATAATATGTAGACCCAGACTGATTTGACCTATAGCTACCGAGATAGGGCAGCATTGCATAATGAGGAGGGTATGCATACTTATGCCCGTCACCCTGATGTAATCGTTATTATAATCATTGTTCGTTAATCTGCTCATATCATCTTATACTAACGATTATATTTTATATTTGTTATACTTCACATTGTGAATGTATACAATGTAATTTTAAGAATGATTATAATTATGATTATATTTAATAATATATGCATGTAAAAGAGAGAGAACCGATCTCGACTTGCGCTTATTTTTGGTTCTCTTTTAACAACAATTGTAACTTTTGTATAAATATAAAGTAATCGTTTACAGTTCGTATTTTAATAATTTGTCTTGCATATATTTCATGATGTATATACATACAAATTGTTTTTGTTGTTAATAAACTTCAAACTTCAAACTAAATGATGTTGCGTACTATGTAAGTCGATCTTGAAATGTTTATACAGAATAAGCACACACTGCATTTGTGAACCACAAGATATACATACAGGTATAAGTATTGGAGAAAAAATGGAATATCACATCTTAGACAGAGCAAAACTGATTTTTAAGTGTAAAAAGAAAATTATGGGTTACACTTATGCATGGGGGCTACCTATGTAGCGCACGTTCCGTGTTATGTAGTAAGAGTAGTGTCGTTTTAGAAAGTGCAGGGTGCTAAGTTGCTGTGTGTACTTTGGAGATTTGATAGCCATGTAGGAACCAAAATGTGCTTTCTTTTAACATGTTTATGCTTAAAGGGATAGTTGAGTTCTGGTAAAGAGAGTACACTTTTGGTCAAACTGAAGTGTAATGACCAAAACATGCACGATTACATTACAAACTAATAGTTATAACCTCACCATGCTCGAAAGGAGTACAAAATTACAAAACACTAAGTAAAAGTCCTATTATTTTTTTTAAATAGCTGTTTAATCTCAAGAGGGCGCTCTCTAAAAACTTAAATAAAATATTGTGCATATGATGGTTCCTAAAAATAGTGATTAGCTAGAGTGATAATCAACAACTATTACAAAATAATTTTTGTTGAGAGTTTTTGAAAAGAGGAAGCATTTTCTTTTGGTTGGTTCAAAATTATCTAATATTTGTGGGGCCCCACATTTATTAGAAATAGTTACGATTATGGATATGTTAGGCGTCTCTAAATAGGGCCCTGTGAACGATTTTTTTTCACCGGGGGTGCTGAGATATATATTCGTATATATATATATTGGATATATACGTACGTGTAATATATATATACAATATATATATATTCTTCTTCTTCTTCTCCTTCTTTCTTTCTTTTTCTAAGTCATTATTTAGTGGCGGATCGAGCTTTTTGCTAAGGAGGGGGGGGGGGGGGTGACCCAATGGCGATGTCGACGAGCCCCGAAGCGGCGATTTTTTTGTTGTTCCTATTTTGAACCCCCGTAAGTGATTTCTATTAACTTTTTTCACTGATAGCTGCGAAGTGCAATTTTTTGTTTGCTATTTTGAACCCCCGTTAGTGATTTTTGTTACCTTTTTTCTCTGACAGCCGCGAAGCGGCGATCTTTATTTTACTATTTTGAACCCCTGTAAGTGATTTTTGTTAACTTTTTTCAGGGATAGCCGCGAAGCGGCGATCTTTATTTTGCTATTTTGAACCCCCGTAAGGGATTTTTGTTCACCTCTGCTGTCCCGTTTAGAGTAACGGACCGACGTAACATTTTTTTGAGAATACAGGTGTTTTTTGTTTGGTTATATTATTTACATGCGTATGAATGATGAAATGTTTTAAAATGTATTTGTACTACTCTTACACACTGTTTGTTTTTGTCAATGTATATGTCCAAAGTCACAGCATTATTTGTTTTCTCCCATTTGATAGGCTATGTACAGTCCACATTTTAACATTTATGATATGTGTCAATGTTATGAAATAATTATATGCATGATGTTCGGTAATAATGTAGTAAAATGTATGTAACGGTTTTCTGGTAATATTATATTTTAGGTTTATATTAGTTAAAATTATCGTTTTAATATTAGATAAGCTGTCCTAGTGGTGTAACGGTTTGATGATAACAGTTATTGGTACTCAAAAAATAAAGAAAAAAATATGAAAACAAATATTTTAAAGGGACTTAGTAACATTGTCCAAATCCTCAAAATAAAATTTTAATTCTAGCGGTTCCCTTATACCTTGTTGAATTCGTATTAACAATAAAATCATGGGACAGGTTTTGGGTTTTCAAATTTCCCTTTCGTTACAAAGATATGTATGATTGAAGTATTCAGATAAGAAAAACTCCGGGCGAGTTTTTCTTCCATGTACAAAGTGAGTGCAGTGAGTTACTGAACATCACTTTGCATTTTCGCTCATTACTTGGCCATACAATGTCCATTTGACTTTTCACAATTTTCAAAATTTTCACACAATACCCTGTGGACATATAAGATCAACAATATGCATTGTATCAACCATTCATCACATTTGCACATGTCAACAAAGTTACTAGATCCCTTTAAGTATGACATAATAATCATTGTTCGTAACTCTGCTACTATCAATTAATAATTTTGTATATACATTGTTGGACTCAATCTTAAAATGTATATTGAGAGTACATTGTGTTCCATAATGTGGCTAAACGACATCCTTATGTACAGTTACAAATTATGATGGTTGTGTACATCGGATAATTCAACATTTAGGCATGGAAAACAATAAGTGAGCCAAATATTCAGATTTCATTTTCAGCTGTATAACTTTGTACCGTCGCATTAAACCAACGGTTGTATGTAAAGTAGTATATCGACTCATGTAAAACAGTATTTTTTTCATCTATAATCTTGGAAACAGTATTTAATATGGTCTAAATACATCACTGATGAGAAAAAATTATGTTTCCATTTTTTATTCTTCGTCCCAGGGTGCATTTTGGCGATTTTAAAGATAATTAGCTAATTTGCATATTTCTGAAATAAGGTCAGGGGTAATTTTCCATCTAGGAATAGTACAGTAGAATTCACATTTTCATGTGCCGTATGGGCAACGCCCTAAAACCCAACATGGCTTCCCCTAATTTGCATATTTATGAATATTATTGATTTACAGTAGCTACATCCTTTAATAGGTTACCATGAATATCTTTCCAACCATTGAAGCTACCCCCTAACATTGCTGGAAAGCTATAAAATATGGGGAATCCCCAAATAACTAAAGACAGGAGTTACAAAATCATATTAAAAAAAATAGCAGGTCAACATTCGCATCTCTTCAGAGCTATAAGGACGTAGCTATACATTCTACATTTTAAAGATAGATATTATGATGCTGTACAGACAAATTAATGATGGCCTTTTACATTATTCACCTATCTTCATATAGTTAAAAGGGAATTTTGCAAACAAATCCAAAAAAATAAATCTCGAATGTACATATTTTGGTTTACACTAGGGTTACCTCTAAAAGCAATCATTAATATGTTTATCTACAAACAAGGAATAAATACTTTTCAATTTTGTGTAATTTTAGTCTAAAAAATCTGATTTTTAGCAAATGACCTTGAATTAGTTGAAAATATTCATTTTCGGCCCAAAAAATATATATAACATTGTTTACTAAATCCTTAATTAGTCAACTTGATCCCACAAAGTATGTATTATCTTAAAGCTTGGAATCCATGGATTATTTTAAGAAAGAAATCTCAGTTTGGATGAAAATAAATCCATTATCCCACTTGGCCCCTTTAGCACGTGCAATTTAGCTTGTTTGCTGCCATACGTGTAAAAAAAGAAACATGAATAAATAAATAAATGAATAATATATAAGAATTATGTTTAAGTTATAGGCGGCTCTATCGGTGCATCTATATTAGAGTAGTACTCTAATCTATACTATAGTGTTCCTTTATCTATAAAGGGACACTAATCTATATCAGAGCCGTGCCAGAGCCGTGTCTATGTATACGGCTATCTAAAAGACCCAATTCATAATGCGTACTTAACAAAAACATATCATAATGATATGATGATAACAGTAATAATAACAAATCAACAGTGGAGACATATACACATGCAACTCAATTATTGCAATACAAGTGCATGTATACTCATAAAATATCACGCCAGGGTCGTGGGCATTGTGGGCATCCTTGGTGCCATGTCCATGATGACATAAGGCGCTCGACCGTGTAATAGACAGTGGCGTAGATCTGTGGTTTTTTTTAGAAGCGGGGGAGGGGGGGGGGTGATGCGAAGGAGCGGAGCAACCAAGCCCAACGGCGCAAAGCGTCGACGTGGGGGGGGGGGGGATGTGGGAGGGGGGAATCCACCCTCTACGGTATGGGAGCTTTTTACAATTTGTACTCTAAATAATGCAATCTGGTGCATACCCTGAAGGAAATTTGATATACTAACATTTTAGACAGCATGACATAGATAATCTAATACATATTTAGACGAACCAACACACACATACAAATACACACAAAGACGCACACACCGTACAAGCATATCTATACTAATTTGGGTCTTTTGGGCATGGAATGGATAGGGTTAGGGTTACAGAAATTTTTGAAAATGGTGTTTAAAAGAAGTATAAAGGTTATTATTGTTATTTTCCTTATTAGTGTTGTTATGCATTTTATACAGATTTATCTTTGAAAAAGTGGGGGATGTTTCTCCAGCTAGGCCATATACCTGTATACCCCCGCACCAAAAAGTGTTGGGGATATATCACCCCCCCCCCCCCTCCGCCTCGATCTTCGCCCGTGACTATGTACAATTGATATCATGAAAGGGACATTTACAAGGCACAATGGCGCAAAACATATTTGCAACAAATAATTAATAACGGACGAATTCATGTTCAGCTGCGCCTATGAATCACCACTGCATGCAATGCACATTATAATGCATACAACCCTTTTATGAATCACCACTGCATGCAATGCACACACAAATGCATACAACCCTTTGTCCTTTTGTCCTATTATTGATAGTATTGACATATTGATCATCAACTAACTTATGGATTTTGATAATTTGTGCATACGTACATGTACAATAGCAGCATTTCTTCATGAGACAACATGTGACTTGATGTGTACCTTTTTTTTTTTTTTTCTTTTACCTCTTACGAGGGACTTTATTTCAGAAGAACAATATATACATAATTATACAATTAATAAAATTATAAACTAAAAGTGTTCATATAATTGGCATATTCCTTTTACATTTCTTAATTTGTTTCGAAGGTAAGCACAATTCAAAAAGTTTTTTATTTCTATTTTAACCTCTTTTAATAATATATTGGTTTTAAAATAATTGTTTGCCTTATCATTCACAAATTCAATATAATTTCTATAAATGACAAACTCAGTAATATTAATAATAAAATTAATACACCAATTTTCATTTGCAAAATTTTGCACACCTATTATAATAACTTTTTCATCAATACGAACTATTATTTTATACATATGAAAAATTATATTTTCTATTATTTTCCAAAGGATTTTTATCGCTTTACAACGTAATAACATGTGCAATGTTGTGTTAACACAATTACAAACATCACATTTATTTTCATTCAATATTTTCCATTTAAATAAATTGTCTTTCGAAGGTAATATTCTATGAAGGAGTCTAAAATTAAATTGCTTAATTGTATTAACCGATATTTGTTTCAATTTAAATAATAAAACATCATTCCATATAAAATCTTCTGGTAATGCAAAGTAGGCTTGCCAATAAATACAAAATAGTGGCTTCGTTCGTTTCATTTTTATAAGAACAGAATAAAAGTGTCTTGCTTTCATAGTATTTATATCAATCGAATTTCCTGCTGATATTTCAAACAAACTCTCATTATTATTATGTTGCGGTGCTCTATCTTGTAGTTTATCTAACCAACATTTTGGAAAAGACTTTTTCAATTTAACAAAATTGAAATTATACAATAAATTATTTGCTATATTGTCTGGAAAAATATCTTTTAATTCACACCATTGACCATTTCTAATTACATCTTTTACTTTAATGATGCCTAAATTAATCCATGTTTGAAAATATAACATATCATTCATACATTTTATATTACTATTATACCACAACACTTGGTTTTCTATTTCCGTTACATGTAGCAAATCAATAAATCGTAATTTACTCCATATACAAACGAAATCCAAATAAAACGCGGGTAGCTTAAATTTATTTGCAAGTAAAACAATGTCTTTTGTATTACAATTATATTTTAATAACAATGGGAAACCCCCAATCTTACTTGTCCAATAAGAAAACAATATCTTCCATGCTCCATCCTTATCGCTCAAAAATTTTGATATCCACGATAAACGTAAAGAATTTAATTTCAAATCCATATCCACCATATTCAAACCCCCTGCTATTTCCTCATTTATAATAACACTTCTTTTAACTTTATCTATCTTAGAGTTCCATAAAAAGGAAAATATCAACCCAATCAATTCCTTTAAAATATAATTTGGAACTGGTACAGCCGTCGAAATATATACAAATTGTGAGGCTATTAGTAATTTTATTATTGTTACTTTCCCAAAATATGTTAATCTTCTTTTTTTCCATAAATTTATAATATTTGTTATCTTTTCAATTCTTCCCGCCCAGTTTAGTCGATCAATTTCGTCGTTATTTTTACCCACAAAAACTCCCAAACATTTCACTGGTGCATCACTGCATTTCAAATTTTCTATTATTATATCATCTTTTAATACCATTATATCCGATTTATCCCAATTAACTTTTGGACCTGCATTGTCACCAAATCTATTTACTTCTTCCATAACACATCTCACTGATTCTTCCGAATCAACAAATATTACAGTATCGTCAGCATACTGAACGATTTTAATTTCTTTTACAATGTGACCCACTTTAATATCATTTATCAACTCAATACCTTTTATTAAATCATTTTGCCTTATCTTTGTGGCTAACACTTCTGCAACAATAATAAATAAAAGAGCCGACAATGGACAACCTTGTCGAACTCCACGCTCAATACAAAACTTTTGCGAAAGCCATCCATAATTATGTACACGTCCACAAGCATTACTATATAATGTTTTAACCCATTTAATAAATGATAATTTAAAATTCATTTTTTTCAATGTTACTAATAAAAAATCATGTTTCACGTTATCGAACGCTTTTCGAAAATCAAGAAACATAATTACACCACTTGTATTTGAAGTCTTACAATAATCAATAAGATCTTGAACTAATCTAACATTTTCAGTTGCAGCTCTATCTTTTATGAATCCCGACTGATCATCTGATATTATATATGAAATAATTCTTTTAACACGTTGACATAAAACAGAAGCCACGATCTTGTAATCGATATTCAGTAATGAAATTGGACGCCAGTTGTGTAAAGACGCCTTATCACCTTTTTTATATAACAAAGTAAGGATAGACTGTGACTGTGAAGGGGACAATGCTCCCTTTCTAAACCCCACATTTAAACTGTCAATGAGTATTTCCTTTATATCATTCCAAAAGCATTTATAAAACTCGACACTGAGTCCATCGCCCCCTGGAGCTTTATTACTATTCATAGAATTGATAGCGTTCCAACATGCTCCCTCTTCAATTTCACCCTCACATTCATCTGCTTGTTCATCTGTTAGAGTATTCAAATCTAAATCATTAAAATAATCATCATAATTGCCCATTTTTTCATCTTTTTCTAAATACAAATCTTCATAAAATTCTCGTATTTTTATAAGAACATTTTCTCTATCAAAAATAATATTATCATTCACTTTAACACAATCAATTTCCTTCTTAATTCCACGAGATTTTTCAAGTTGTAAAAAATATCTTGATGATTTTTCGCCATGTTCTAACCATTTATCACGTGACCTTATAAAGGCACCTTCACATTTATAAGTATACCAAGTATCTAATTGTTTTGCTAATGCCTTCATTTTTTTAACATTTTCATCATCAGGATTTTCATCAACAGTCTGACATATATCCTTATAATCTTTTTCCAATTTAGTATAATACATTTTCTTTTGATTTTGTTCATTTTTTGCGTATTTTATACTATATTCTTTTATCTTTGATTTACACAGTTCCCACTTCATTTGCGCATCCAAATCAATATATTCATTTTTTACACGTTGTATTAAATGTCTTATTTCATCTACGTACTTCACATCCTTTAAAAGAGAATTATTCAACTTCCAATATCCTTTACCACGTTTACCATCAGCTATTTTAATTTTCAGTGAAATAGCATTGTGGTCACATTTCAAGGCAGGTCTAATATCTGTTGAGTACACCAAATATGAAAGATTTTTTGAAATTAACCAATAATCAAGTCTAGAGAAAATACGTAATGATATTTGTCTCCAAGTAAATTGTTTTTTGTTAGGATAGAATTTCCTCCATATATCTATTAATTGATTACATTTTTGGAATCTTTTCATTGCTTCTATTAAAACATAGGCATGCGACATCCCATATGTATCAATCCTTCCATTTTGTACACAATTCCAGTCTCCACCAGCTAACATAATATCATTGTCCTGTTTTATGCGTTTAATCCACAGTTTAACATTTTTAAAGAAATTACTTTTCTCACATTTCTTTGTTGGTGCATAAACATTTATACATAAAAATACTTTTTCTTCACAATGTAAACGAACAGCTAGTACTCTGCCTCCTAACTGTGTGTACACATTGTTTATATTAATATTGAGATCTTTTCGTATTAAAACCATAACTCCGCGTGAATGATGCGAGCCATGGTTAAAAAAGCAAGTACCGTTCCATTCTGCTTGCACGCAGTCTTCCAGTTCTTTTGAGAGAAAAGTTTCTTGTAATAACGCTATGTCACATTTCTGATTTCTGAGCCACATCCATATTTTGTTTCTTTTCCGTTTATCTCTGAGACCCCGTACATTCAGAGATATGAAATGTAGAGTTGAGCTCATGCTTGTTCAATACAAAATAGAAATCTAGTCATAATCATATGATTACATTTATCAATGTCCAATTTTCGTTCTAGTACAATACAATTTAACGATTTATTGCTTTTGCGAGAATCAAGTAGAGACTTTTTAGTCTTCAGATTCATACTTTTAAATTCCATATCTATTATGTTTTCATCTAATCTTTCGGTTTCACTTTTTAAATCGTTTTGGTTTCCTTTTAACCGCGTGTTTGTTGCCGGCTTTTCGTGCGGGGGGTGTTTCCGGTGACAGACTTGAATCGTCGTCACTGGCATCTTTCTCTTCCCCATTGGCATCGTTCGATCCCACCATTGATGTGCTATGCCTTGCATGGATTTTATTTTTGTACATCCTTCGGCTGGTTTCGGAGCAGTTTATAGCTCCGTCAGAAGCGTAAGATGTCGTCACCGTATCTGCGATGTTGGTAGATTCGGCATCCGTTGAAGAATCGCCGTCGTTACTCAGGGTTACCCACGACGATTGCTCTCTAGCTTTGTGTAGCGGGCGAATGAAGTCAGCAAGCGTTGATTGTCGCGATCGCACATTTGCAGCCTTGGCGTCCTCAGTTGCTACGCGATCATCGGGATGGTCATTGTTGTCGCTGCGTGCTTCTGGTGTAATCCGAGCTCTTTGTTGATCCGGCTGGATGTATTCAGGGCAGATGTTTTGCATGTGACCTGGTTTCTGGCACCTTTTGCAGCGCACCTCATTCTGACATCTCGATGAATGGTGCCCTGTTTGTAAACATCTGGAGCAGGTCACCGTTCCATTGTTGGTCTGCTCTGGTTGCCCATTGTGGTAGACTCGCGCCAAGAATGAGTTGGCGAACGTCATCTTTCTAGGTAGGGGTTTCGATGGGGGGCTGATGTGTAGCACTCTATCCCCATTGAGGCAATTTGTGAGTTCTCCATTCACCCTTAATTTATGACGTAGTATTGATCCCACCACTTCTACTTTCAGTTGCTGAAACTCTGCTCGGATGATCTCATCTCCCACCGACAGGGGTATGTCTTTGATTAATACCCTGGTGAGGTACTCATCCTTCAACTGTGTGTAGGGGTTGGTGTCGTATATTGGGGCAACTGCCCCTCGTACCTCCAATCCATTAGCAATTAGAGCTATGCGTTCATCCTGCGAGTCAATATAAATCCGCCACAATCGGCGAATCTGTTGAATACCGGTGATGTTTTGTTTGTTTACACATTTTGAGACGGTAACGTATATCTCTTCTCCCGTTATAGGTTTTGAATCAGAGTTTCGAATGTCGTCAACACGAAGAAAAACCGGTTTAGGTCCCTTATTTAGAAATGTTTGTGGGCGTGGCGCCGCCTGTGCCGCATACATACTGTGTACAATTCGAATCGGTGAGACTCACCAAAATTGATGTTAAAGTCCGTTTGAGAAGCTCATTACTCCCAAAATAGCAAAATATTGGTCCATATAAAGGTTATTCCTCGAAATATATCACTCAGTCCTACTGATGTCCAATTAAAGAAGCTGATTTTAAAGATCAAATTCCGAGTAGTCGGAGAGGCGATAAAACGACGTCTTGACACCGTGAAGCGCGCCCTCTGGTGTGTACTTGATGTGTACCTAATATCGCTGAGATTCAACCATAATTGAATTTATCAATACATCACTGCAGCAACGGACACCATGTTTGCTAGCATCGTGCGTCTCTACATGTCGACTTGAAGTTGAATGGTCTTTTCAACTAATACCGTGCTATGTAGATATTATGGGTATGATTCTACAAACGAATGTGTAGGTCCTGCTGTTTGGTGGAATCATTTCCCGCTTGTATGCGATATCTACGGAGAGAGTTTATTGATTATGCTGAGCTAGTACGTTGGATAACATTTTACCAGTACATGTATATTTATTGTTCATTAGTGTTAAATCATATCGGATCAGAGGAGGCTACACTCGGCTAAAGATCTAGAGGCCACTGCGTAAAGTTCTGTCGGATTGAGTATACTGTCTGATGTCATACAATCGATATACTCTGGATTAAACAAAACAAGTATATATCTAAATTAGATATAAAAATGTTACATTTACTTCTCTATATGATCATTTCAAACATAATAGGGAATATAGAAAACATGATATAAATGAAAACAAGAAAAGAAGATAGGGTTTTCAAAGATTCGAAACCGAGACCTCCGGATTGATAGACCGTTGCTCTACGAGCTGAGCTATTGAAGAATGTTGATCATAATCACCGTCTTTATCATAATTATTTGTAGTCATTATTATCATTTATTCATCAATGTTGCAATGTTTTACTGATAAAGAAATTATTTACTTACGGTCATCTTTATCATCATCATCATCATCATTGGTAGTTATAATTATTTTCATAATCATGATACTGTACTTTCTATATTGCCTCCCTCGTAGGATCGCCTCCGAGCTCGACACATATCCTCGTGGTAGACACGGTGGCTGGTAGTTGACATCATCTCAAGAAACTTTACCGATCGGGTCTCAGGCTCCCGGAACGCATCGCCCTTCATCACACCTGCAAGCATCAAAACCACCCATAGACATATATGTTGTAGGTATATCTGCTGGGACAAAGTATTGCCCGTTGTGGTCCCAAATAGATTCTCATGATATCTCTGTATTTGTTTGGAAATTTGCGCAGTTTTACGAATTATTGTGCAAATGTGTTTTGCAGGCTATATTGGAATGTCATATGTTTTGTTTAATAGTACCAATTCGAATAAACGGAACGTAGAAAATATAGATATAGTTGATATCACAACCACTTAATTTTTGATATTGTGTTATTAAAGTTGTATAAGACATTTCTTAATCAAATTATTTGCATCATATTAAATGTTGATTCTAGTAATGTAAGTCTTACTCCCTGCGTGTTGAAGAATAAACTCTCTTTACGATTCTTCGATCTTTTTATGAGCTCTGTTCTTTTAGGCTATGCATATACCTCATGTACTTGTAACTAGGTTTTATGAGATTGGAGGAAAAGAGTAAAATGGCGTCCTTTCCCGTTGGCAATGAGGAAGAGTGTGAGATGAAAGGATGTGGCAAGAAATCAGGAGCTGTGTATTACGTGAATGAGAAACAGAGGCTCTGCGAGGGTTGTGCCACTAACATGACTAAGAAGGGGTGTAAAATAGAATCAAGAGAGCACAAGCATGCATGGCATTGTGACAAACACGACGAAAAGCTCAAATTCTTTTGTGACGAACATGCAAAGGTTGTATGCAGCTCGTGCGAAAGGGTGCATCATAAGTTATGTGAAGTAAAAGACATTGAAGATGCTATCAGAGAAAAGAAAGACCAGCTAGAAAACACACATCGCTCGCTTACGCGGGTAGAGGGAAGATTGACTAGGTATCTGCAGGAGAAGGATGCCATCTGGCAAGGAGTGGAGGAACATCTCAAAGAAATTGAGCGCACGGTCAATGAGCAGTTCGATGTCGAGATCATGAAAGAAATCGAGATGGCGATGAAAGTCAACCAGGAAGCCGACGACGAAATCAGACAGATTAACCAGAAAAGAGAAGCGGAACTTGCCCTGATAAGAGAGAAGGCCGATGAGGGACGACTACCACTGGAAAGAAGGAGACAAGAAATCATTGCTGATCTAGTCGGAATAGGCAAAATCTGCAAAATTGAGTTTCATGAATTGACCAACA
Source organism: Echinarachnius parma (assembly GCA_037951105.1). Classification (NCBI taxonomy): domain Eukaryota; kingdom Metazoa; phylum Echinodermata; class Echinoidea; order Clypeasteroida; family Echinarachniidae; genus Echinarachnius; species Echinarachnius parma. The sequence continues at coordinate 115,883 of JBAMJV010001125.1, read as the reverse complement.
AGCTCATTGAAAATTCAGGATCCCTTTACGAATCGATTTCGTGTACAATAGAGAGAGCAGAAGCTCTACTGAAGGATGATATGGCTCTTCTTCGGGAGACAAAGAAGTTCCACTTTAAGGATGGCGTGGAAGGTTACCTTACTCCCGACATGTGGACAATACGTGGCTGTGATAAAGACATAGACAGAGGGGAGACCCTCACACGGAACGTTCTCACGGTCAGATATTTCAGAGATCCCAAGTGTTCCGTCACAACAGGACGACTCGATGGTCACGTAGGGACCTGGAAAGAAATTAATAGATGTACCTTTAACGTTCCCGCTGTTGTGACCTGGGAAGGTGGCATGGAGGGTGGCATTTCGATGCCCGTGGCACCTAGTATTCGTTGTTGTATCGATGATTCTCTTATTGTCTTGTCAAGGGGGTATAAGAGTTCCCTGTTTGAAGCAAACCTACACAACAAGACCATCGAACCAATGACTGAGACTGATGATGATCAGAGTCTGTCTTCTGTCGTCTTGAATGATGACGAGATTATGGTAGGTGGAGGTCGAACAAAGGGTGGGGAGAATGAGGAATATATCTCTTTCTATAACCGGGACTGGGGGCAAGTGAAGGAGATATCCATACCCGTACCGACTGGGGACTCGTTGCCTTACTTTCAGATTGATATCAACGCAAATAGACAGATCATTGCGTTGGAACATACTTTCCACAATCCCACAGAAGAAACAAACCCGACACCTTCTGGAATAACAAACCTACTTACGATAGATCCATCTCTCGACGGAGTTGCTTCGATCGTCGGGAAAGTCCCTCTCACATTCCCAGAGGGGTGCGGTGCTGGGAAAATCAGAACGTTGCCTTCCGGAGAAATCCTCATTCCCGACTGGAAACGGGGATTAATGCAGATTGAACCATCTGGGATTGTGAAGCAGATTCCATATTTCTTCGATAACCATCCTGACTATGGACATGGTGGAATATATTTCGATGTGGCTGTTGATAAGCTAACTGGCATGATGTACACAAAGTCATGTAATGAGCTGGGAAAAAAAAGACTAGTTATCGGTATTAACTTAAAATGTTAGGATTTGTCTCCAGCTGTCCGGCTAAGAGCGCGTATATATATTTCAGATTTCCCGTTTTTCTGACTGAGGCAGAGGTTGCCCCATAAATTTGCTTGCGTTTGCCTCAAAATTAAAAATGGTATCGCGCAAGGCATTGAACGATTTGTTGCCCCGGTACATTTTATTGGTGACTTAAAAATTCGAAAACCTGTAGCCTGCAGGAGTCCATGAGAGGCTAAAGACTTAGGTAATGGTTTCCTTGACCTTGACCAATGTGCTAGTCAAATTCCACTAAGTTGATACATTTAGTAGAAGACCCAACCCAGTATATTTAAAACAATGATGTCGCTATCGGTGCATCTACTGCAGAGCCATATCAACTTGCCACAGCCGCTCTGTCATGCATTCGACCGAGTAACAATTAATAATATTGATTAGTATTTTGAATGGGAATTTGACGCGACATAATGGGCAATCCAAATTGGCATCGAACAAATAATTAACGGACGCGTTCATGTTCAACTGTGCTCATTAATCGCCACTCCATGAAATGCTAACATACATGCATACAACCCTTTACTAATATCCTTTATTATATAGCATACAGGGTATAGTGACCGTGTACTATTACAGAGGAGATTTGGAGAGGAATATTATACTATTGACTGAAAAAAAAAACTTATGATCATTTACAATGTTGTGGAATTGTGATACTTTGTTTACAGTAATGGACATTATTTAGCACCAATTGATGTGCTTCTATATAATATAATATAATTCCAACGCTGGGTTTGCGCCATAATCGATACGTCACTACAGCGACGAGTTGGTGACCATGGTGACGATCCCTATTTTGCAACCATCATACTTCTCTAGAGTGCACTCGAATTGTCTTTCGACTTGCTGTGTATTATGAACGGAATTTTGCATATTCTACATATGTGTAGGCTTTGATGTTTGGTGGAAAAACTCCTCGCTTGAAGGTGATTTGAGGGAGATTTATCGGAATTGTGTTTGAAGCCGATGCAGCATCACATGTAGTCGCAGTAAACTAACCTACTGCATTGGATCAAACCTACAGAATAATCGAACAAGAGGACGTCTTTCATTATAGCAACTCATGGTGTTCCACCATCTACCACCTAACGTGAATACGTGAATCGAATACAGATATCCTCTAGCTTAAACAAAAATAGGTATAGTTATAAAGTATCAGTTATAGATTGCTTCTTTATCTGATGAAAAAGTATATTATGTGAATCTGGGAGAATGTTTAGCATTACAACAACATGGTAGCCAGTGGCCTGGCAGCATTATTAGAATGCATAGTATAACCGTCCTTCTGATCTTCGCTACGTGATTTGATTTTTTTCATTCAATATAATTATTCCTTAATTTGTATTACTTTTAAAATCATCATGAATTTCACTTTAATTTGTATCATAATAAATCCTCATTACTCCTGACAATCAGTATCATCATCATCATCACCATCATCATTATAACCATCAGTCCATCATCATCATCATCATCATCATCATCATCATCATCATCATCATCATCATCATCATCATTATGCCTGATCGTATATACAAACATAAAAATATAAATAATTGATTGGGAATTTTTGTTTTCTTTTTTCTGTAAATAATTGGTAGGATAGTGGCAACAGATGCATATCAAAAGTTAGTTCTGGATATTTAGATTTGATTGTGAGAAACACCCTCTGACCGTCACGGCGTTTGCTTGGAATTTCCCTTTAGCATCATAATCAGCAAATGTAATACTTACTTAATACATTCTACATTATGTTTCAATGAAATGGATCACGTTTCGGTAGTAAAGTCATGTATTGCACAGAACGTGAATTGGCACAAAAAGGATTTCGATGTACTGCAAATAATCGACCATATCTCAGAATTTGCAAATTCAATTAAGCTAAAATGCCTGATTATTGATCTTCAATGTGACACCAAAATAATACGTATATTTGTCATAATACCTTCGTAGCTGAAAACAAATTGTTCAACTGTTCCATTATTTCTGAAACCAACTGTGCTTTCGTTTCCGTTGACCCCTCATCACAGGATCTCCTCAGAGCTCGACGCAAACCCTCGCTGGAGTCGGTGTCTGGTAGTTGACATCATCCTCAGAAGCTCACCAATCAGGTATCCCGGATCACGTCACCCTTGATGCATCAAGACCACCTAGACTAACCATTCATTAATCTGCTTTCCGGAAAACTTTTTCAGAAACGAGTATTCTCGAACAGTTTAGCGTTAAGGGACGTACATCAAAGTAAAGTGATCTAATTAACACCTCGAATTTGCTTATGAAAACATCAGGTATTGTGTATTCAAAATTTAAGTACTTACCGTGCCGCAATTTCACATTATGAGGTTATGCCGTTGGTTCTTCAGACAGAGTCTATACAAACGCTTGGACACAGAGCTCTATGGATGATTGACTTTCCCTTCTCAGTTCGATATATGTCGAGGATCTGGCTGGAAGATAGAAGGTAGCATTTTCAAGTTTTTTGTATGACCCAGTCAGTTTTCAAATTTGTTTATTAACTCTTGAGTATGTGTTCTTCACAGTGTAGATGAAAAAGGATAGATTATTCTGCAGAGATATTTTATAATTAGTATTCACATGAAGTTTAATGAATACAATTGAATACAATTGTTATATTTCTATACTGCTTAATAGTATTACCTAAATAGTCTAAGTATCTAATTGGTCTAAATCCTTTCATTTCAAACTAGCTCTCATTACTGTACTATATGTGGTTGGCGTTGTTTGATAAACATAGACTTGTCATGAGTCCTTATATTTAAGTAGCGTTATAAACAGGCCTACAAAGTTTGATAACAGCAAAATGGCGTCTTTACCCGCTAGCCAGGATGAGGAGTGTGAGATGAAAGGATGTGAGCAGAAATCAGGAGCTGTGTATTACGTGAATGAGAAACAGAGGCTCTGCGGGGGCTGTGCCACTCAGAAGGGTTGTGCCATCCAATCAAGAGAACAGACGCATGAGTGGCTTTGTGAAAGACACAAAAAGACGATAGAATTTTATTGTAAAAAGCATGAATATGACAAACGGGAACCACATTTATTATGTATTTCGTGTATTCCAGTGGGCCATCAAGATTGTAGTATGTACAAATACGTGATCGATATTGCAGATGGTATCAAAGAAAAGAAAAAGGAGGTGGAAGACAACCACCACAACCTTGCGCAGATGCAGGAAGGATTCACAAGGCTTCTGCAAGAGAAGGACGCCATCTGGCGCGAAGTGGAGGAACATCTCGGAAACATTAGATGTGAGGTCAATGCCCAATTTGAAGTTGAGATCGAAAAAGAGATTGAGAAGGAACTACTGGGATTTGAGTTGAAAATCAACCAGGAAGCCGATGACGAAATCAGAAAGATTAACGAAAAAAGAGAGGCGGACCTTGCCCTGGTGCGAGAGAAGGCCAACGAGAGACGACATCCTCTGGAAAGAAGGAGGGAAGAAATCATTGCTGATCTTGAGGGAATAGGCAAGACCTACAGAAAGGAGCTCGATGGATTGACTGAAAAGCTGAAGGAGAATTCTGAACCACTAGAACGACAGATGTGTTCCACTCTGGAGAGAGCAGAGACACTTCTGAAAGATGATAGGAAACTTCTTCTTGAGGCAACTACGTTTCTCACATCGGATAATCGCGGAAATATTTATTTCTGCGAAAAACTCGCAAATAAAGAGAAGATCCTTACACAGAACGTTCTCACAGTCAAGTATTTCAGAGATCCCGATAGTTCCCTTACCACAGGAAGGCTCGATGGACTTGTTGGGACCTGGAAAGTGATGGATACCTTTGAGCTTCCCGAGATCAATAAACCCATCATTTGTGGTCATATTGATGATTCTCATATTATATTCTCAACGAAGGGTGAAGGGGGGTTGTATGAAGCAAACCTACACGACAAGAGACTACGCACTATCCAACAACCAATGACTGGCAATGACCAGTGTACTCTGATTACGTCATGTGTCGTCTTGAATGATGGCGTCATTGCAGTAGGTGGAGGTCGGAAAAGGAATGGGGAGAATGAGGGAGTTATCACTTTCTATAACCGAGACTGGGAACAAGAGAAAGAGATCTCCATACCATTACCAACTAGAGACTCGTTGCCTAACTTTCAATTTGATGTCAACACAGATAGGCAGATCAACGCACTGAAGGATGATGATGTCCACAACCCCTCAGAAGGACCAAATCCGAGACATACTAGAATCACAAGCCTACTTACGATAGATCCGTGTCTCAATGGAGTTGATTCGATCATCGGGAAAGTCCCTCTAACTGTCCCAAAGGAATATCATCTACGGGAAGCTCAAAATATAAAGAACTTGCCTTCCGGAGAAATCCTTCTGCACAACTCGAATCAACAGACATTATTGCAGATTGCTCGATCTGGGAATGTTCAACCGTTTCCTAGCTACCGCTGCGTGTTCCCCGGGACCAACGAAGTTGATAAACTCAATATTTCTCACATGGCTGTGGATAAACTAACCGGTATGATATACGGTCCGATAAGAGGCTCAGTCTATTACATGTCCCAGTCAACCAATAATGGAGTATGTTTAAACCGTAATTTCGCCGTGGATACTGATAACGGTTGGTCAAAGACAGGGAGAGACGACAAAGGTAACATCTCCTCAATCTGTGTCACTCCTTCAGGCTATGTTGTCACTTTGGAGAACTCATATGATGTGTATAACACTCGCACTAGTAGGCCTACACTTGCTGTGTATAGCAAATCCTACATCAGCGAGTAAGGAACAGAACTGTGACTATATTATAAGTTGGGGTTTTCCCTTTGCCTCCTACTGGTTGACGACAACGTTAGGATCTGACTATAATGATGTTGACTAGACTGTCTATGCTTGTCCTTCCATCCTGCGTGACAACGACAAGATTTATAAGTCTCCTGCGCATGCGTACAAACGACCCTTTCCTAGATGTTATAGACCTTGATGAGGTTATGATGGATGAACTCAATGTCATAAGCTACATACGATAATCAGTTGAAATGTGGCAATACACAGGGGTCATTCCATGTCAAATCACCCAAAAAAAGTGAAAATTTTCATCGCACCCCCTTCAAATTTGCTGATATTTGGTATGTATGATATTTCAACCTTTAAAAGCGCAAATATTTAAGTTTTAGCCCAATCCGCCCAACGGTTTTGGCGCTATGGTCGATCTTATGGGGGAGTTTTGTAAGAAATGGGCGTTGGCACCATTTTTCAAATGGCAATTGTCTGTTAACCGTTGGGTCAATTTATGTTGTGATGGTGTCATTGGACTGAGGATGTTATATGCAATCCATTTAGGCCATTTGTTTTTATGCATGAGCGAGTTTGGATACGATAACCTTGGACCTTAGTCTTTGACCTTCCGTTTTACCTCGTGGATCAAATAATTTTGAGCATTTTTTTGGCTTAAATGTTGTCTTGATATTTATAATAACATATGAAAGAATTGGAGATATATTATTTCTTGTTTTTTCTTTATCCTTGTTTTAAGTTTGTAAATTTCATGTAAAATTGAATTATTTTAGACCTACACCCATGTCCAAGAATTCTATAGGGGTGTATTATGTATGAAAAAACCTATTCAAAGTCATGAGATTAGAGCCTATTCACACCCTGGCTTAACACAGTTAAATAGACCTGCTAATCCCCATACAATAGAAATCCAGACAAATGGCATCTATTGATGTTCCAATGATCCAACCTGACAAGGGCCCTTTTGCAGAAAGAGATAAAATCAATTGTGAGCCAGATCAAATGTTCTTTATGCACACATCTGATTGGTTGAAATGCAGAAAATGTCTCTCTCTGCAACAGGGCCTAGGTGTAGATCTTTTCTTGAATACAATCTTTCAAGTTCAAGTTCAAAATGCAAACTTGTACATCAATCATGAAGGCAAATATCTACAAGTATCCCTTTTCAATGAATTTCATGTTTCTATGCATCATAAATTGCAATAGTTATGCAATAATATATACTCCGCAAAAAAAGAAACTGGACACTTGTATGAAACCAAATATTTCGTATTCATTAACGATAAAATATATGATATTGTATATCAAATTAAAGATAAAATTACCCTCTTCAATATTCGCATGAAATCCAGATGAAATCATTCATGCATGACTTGTCACGGTCAATTAACCACACCAAGGTCTGTTTTCAAAAATAGCAAAGATGGAACATCCACTCAACCATATAAATGTTGATAAGCATAATCTAAAACGCTATATTCATGAGATGGCATAATTTTGCATTACAAATGTGACATTTTCTATCTTCATCTCAATAAAGAGTATAAATGAAGACAAATTATGAACGTTATAGCTGTTATTTTCATCCAAAAGGAACAAAATGGGGAATTCCATGGCAAAGCTTTATTAGTCAAAAACCACAGTTTGTGCCCTTATTTCAGCATGAAAATGGTATAAATTCTTCTCAAGAATTATACCGTAGTCCAAAGATCTTCAAAACCTGAAGTCACCCTTGGTCAAACATTTGGGCAGTCTTTAACATGACATTTCTCTATGTAACTATGGTTAAAATTGCAGGGGAAACATGAAATAGACAAGCTTCATGCCTGTAATACAGACCAGTATGATAATGCTCTCATAACCTGGCCCTGTTTTATTGACAAATTTGTATTTCTAGAGTTTGTTCATAACAATAAAGTTGAATAATGTCATAATTTTCTTGCCCCGCTCATCTTGTTTTAAGTGAAACGCTTATTATCATTTCAGTCGAATGGTATGGTCCTCCATTGTTTTGCTATTTTTGAAAACAGACCTTGCTAGTGTTAATTGACCATGGCATTTCATGCATGAACGAGTACACCTTTATGTTATACCCTGCATGTAGAGAACTAAATTCCCCTTAATTTGATATATGATCATGTACACTTTATCGTACATTAATATGAAATATTTAAACTTATACAAGTGTCCAGTTTCTTTTTTTGCGGAGTATATATGCAATAGTTACATGATTTGCAATCTGTAAAAATTCAAACACAAAAAGTTACTTTCCCCTAGACAACTGCTCTATGAATAATTTCATAACCAATAATTGTTTCAAGATGTCATCTTACTACAATATTTCAACAGTTTTTTGGAAATGAGAGATGGCTGAATGAGCACAGATTAATGACAAATGACCCAATTTCAAAAGTCACAAGAACTTGAACGTGCCTGTCAATTTTTTGTGAAACAGCACATACTTATGGCTTAATGCATCATTGATGGTTTGTGAAACAATGCTGTTTGATTTTCACACAAAACAACTGTCGAAATATTGTGATAAAATGACATCTTGAAACAATTATTGGTTATGAAACTATGAGCAGTTGTCTAGGGGGTATTTACTTTTTGTGTTCAATTTAGTTGGGAAGAATCAGGTTTGAATTTTTACAGATTGCAAATTATGTAACTTAAATTGCATAAAATGTTGCATAGAAACATGAACTTCATTGAAAAGGGATACCTGTAGATATTTGCTTTCATGATTGATGTACAAGTTTGCATTTTGAACTTGAACTTGAAAGATTGTATTCAAGAAAAGATCTACACCTAGGCCCTGTTGCAGAGAGAGACATTTTCTGCATTTCAACCAATCAGATGTGTGCATTAAGAACATTTGATCTGGCTCACAATTGATTTGCAAAAGGGCCCTTGTCAGGTTGGAAACATGTGGTATCATTGGAACATCAATAGATGCGATTTGTCTGGATTTCTATTGTATGGGGATTAGCAGGTCTATTTAACTGTGTTAAGCCAGGGTGTGAATAGGCTCTAATCATGACTTTGAATAGGTCTTTTTCATACATAATACACCCCTATAGAATTCTTGGACATGGGTGTAGGTCTAAAATAATTCAATTTTACATGAAATTTGCAAACTTAAAACAAGGATGTAGAAAAAACAAGAAATAATATATCTCCAATTCTTTCATAGTTGTAGAAATTATATCAAGACAACATTTAAGCCAAAAAAATGCTCAAAATTATTTGATCCACGAGGTAAAACGGAAGGTCAAAGACTAAGGTCAAAGTTTATCGTATCCAAACTCGCTCATGCATGAAAACAAATGGCATAAATGGATTGCATATAACATCCCCAGTCCAATGACACCATCACAACATAAATTGACCCAATGGTTAACGGACAATTGCCATTTGAAAAATGGTGCCAACGCCCATTTCTTACAAAACTCCCCCATAAGAATCGACGATAGCGCCGAAACCGTTGGGCGGATTGGGCTAATACTTAAATATTTGCGATTTTAAAGGTTGAAATATCATACATACCAAATATTAGCAAATTTGGAGGGGTTGCGATGAAATCCATTGGGTGATTTTACCCACAGGGCACTGTAACAGTTAACCATCCATGACCAGCATGATCTAGTTAATCACTCTCGGCGCATGATGGTAGTTATTACCACATGCTGCACTGTCTGGTCTGGATTCCTATAGTCACATGCAGGACTGTCTTTCATTTCCTATGGATGGAGATGATGGGCTGACCTTACATGATTATAGGTCTATGACTTCCTGTCATGATACCTTCCGTATACATGATTATATAATTCCTCATTCCCTGTCCTGTCAATACGATATGTCTTGTAAATAATACTTTGTATGAAATGTTCTTATTCTGTTCATAGTTACTCACTGCTTTTTGGGGAGGTTGAATAATGCTGGCTCTGACGTAGGGTCCTGTACAAGTTCTTTGTTAGGGAAGTCGGATTCCGCCCATATGTTGTACCATTCTCTTTTTAGGTCGAACTCTTCTATATAGAGAGTTCGCAGAATACCAAAAGGGTGTCCGTGATTTAAGGCGCATGCAGGGTAGGTCCCCAGGTCTTCATGGAAAGGTAGGTCTGGGTTGGTGGAGGTGCGGTGTAGTTCCTTGCGCATTATCTCCTATCTGCGTGTACTTGATAGGAAGCATTGTGGGAGAGAGCAGGTAGCCATTGATGAGGTGATGACTAAGAGTGCGAGTAATGAGTAGAATAGCTGTGTTTTAGATGACATCTACCGTCTTGGTATGACAGCTCTCTGCCCGCAGTGCTGAGCAGTACTCTGCAGCAGAGCATACTAGTGCTATGCAGGCTATTCGAAGGGTCTGCGTGCCTGAATCCCAACTGTTTCCTCCTAGCTTCCGGGTAATGTTGAATCTGTCCTTCAGTTTTCCGGAAACCCTCTTCAGATGTTCACGATAGTTGGGGCTGCGGTCCAGGGTAACTCCAATTTATTTGGGGAACTCTCTTTATGTTTGACTATTTGGCCACAGAAGGTGATAGTTGGTTACTGAGGTGGAAGGCAGTGGTTGTATAGTCTTAGTTGGATTGGGACGAAGGCACCAGTATAGGTGACGTAGGCCTCCGTCTTCAGGGAGGAAATTGGTGGATTGGGTAGCAAGTGCAAGATCATCTGCATAAGAAATTCCATGGAAATGGTCTCCGGCATTTCACTAACATAAATGTAAACAAAAACATCGGGCCAACATGATTTACGCAACCAAAACAGACACCGCTAGTTTTCGAATGATCGTGATTTTTACGGTTGGATCACCACTTAAGCCGTCAGGTTCAGTTTCACCAGGACATTACCGTGGGCAACTGGCAAAATTAGCTAACGCGTTGCATGGTCAGTCACATTGGTCCCTTCGGAAAATGACAATAGACAGGAATTTTAGCCCGTTACCGTGACAGTGAGCTAATGCAAAACGCGCAACCTCCCTTGGGTGTGACGTTACATCTATTGTTTGCCATTGGGTGATGGTTCTAAACTTTGTTAGGCAAACCAAACATATACGGTACAGCGGTCGCTAAGAAGTCAATATCGTCCCGCTCCATCATACAACCAAACCCCGGTACAATCACATGTACTATATTTGCAAGGAAGTGACGTGCCGAAATTACGAATTATTTAGTTCATCTTGCAACGAAACGCAAGTCTGAAAGATTTCCCTGCTACCATGGCTACATCGACGACAAATCTCAGGACCTTCGCACGTCCTGTGCTTCCAATAAGACATGGCCCTAGTGAGCCATGGATGCCTGGAAGCATGTAACATGTAAAATACGCTATTTACCTCCTATGTTGTCTTTGTGGTATCGCCGTCTCCTCCACCTAGAAGACTTCGGACACCAACCATGAGACGTTATGATATCATGTTATGCTATCCTAAGTCTACGGTAATAAAAATGTGAATACTTTCGAGTCGACTTAAATGTACAGTAAATCATTTAGACTTACACGTGGTCATCATTTAAGCGGAAGTGACAATTTATTTTGACTTAAATATAGAACTTCTAGATATGGATATTGACAGTCGGGGATGCTCTTTGGATTTGTGTTACCCTTACGACCCTCGTGCGTGATCTTCGCCAGGTTATTTTCTCGAAAAGTGGTGCTTCAATAGCATAACCAGTATAGTGTAAGATAATTTGATCTGAATGGTGTGTGAGAGTGTGGTAAACAAGGGACAATGTTTGCCGTAAACGTTGAAAAATTGTGTCAGATTGTATCACCTCCTGCCCATTGACTTGTACTGTAATCGAAAAGCGTTCTGGAACGTTTTTAAATTCAATAATAAATATTTCCATTTGAAAAAAGTAAAGCTTTGTTCCGTATTCTGTTACAAAATAAACGAAACAAGGGATACATGATACCACATCCGGACGTTCTTATAGACTTAGTAATATGGCAAACATAATGGATCACAATCTAAACAAGAGTGAGAAAAATATACAATTATCGAGTACCCATGTTCTTCATTATTTGGTTTTACAATCCCTTATAATCAAACTATAGTCAGTATAGTTATCATATGCATATTACTATATACAGTGGCGTAGCTACGGGAGGGGGGGGGGGGGGGGGGCACGGAGGGCCTGTCCCCCCCCCCCCCCCAATAATTTTGAGAAAAAAAAACAATAGAAAACATAAGGGGCCACTTTTTGAAAAAACAAAGAAATACATAAGGTGTGCCCCCCCAATAATTGTGCGTGCCCCCCCAATAATTGTGCGTGCCCCCCCCCCCCCCCCCAATCAGTCCGACCACGCTACGCCACTGACTATATATATTATTATTGTACATTATATGCTTCATAACTGATTTTAAAATGTGGAGAATTGATAAATTCGAATAAATTACACCTAATCAAACAAACCCCATTCCCTTTGTCCCATCATGCCCATATGCTGTACCTCCCTTGATCGATTCTGATCGATCTTACAGCAGCCCCTGTATTGGATGTGAATCTTACGTTTCCTATACATACAATGGTGATTAAATTTCGTGAGATTTGTTCATGTATATACTTGTGTATGTGTACTATATTACACATTTGTATAGAAAGCTTCCCCAAGTCATTGATTCGAATTTGGGGGAATCTGTATGACCTTTTCCATATTTTCTGCAATCTTTGTAATGACTGTTTATGCTCCAAATTATCCAATATTTTGTATAATTATATTGGTGTGTTTTATTGCAGTACACGATTAATATGATAACGGGTGTCAATTTACATGGATATTTTAATAATTTTGCTGTGAGGTGTTGAAAACCTGAGTGTGAAATATGAGCGTACATATTTACTGTATTTGATTCAAAATAGTTCAGAAATAGCTAAAATATCCAAAAATGTATCAGATTGACAAAAATATGGGGAACCTACTTTTGTTCATTTAAACAAATGTATAATAATAAGTTTTAAAAAAATAGTTTTGAATTGTATTTTGATTATAATTGTTTTCCTTATATACACAAATTTAAAATAAATTGTATGTTAATTATTCTAAATAATGATAAATACTTTGTTGGTTGTTATTGGTGTTGTTGTTTGAAGAATATCATACCTATCTTCTTGGATGAAATAAGCAAACAAAATGATAAAAGGTTGTAATGATTGATAAAATACACTTCGGAAATATTGTTGTAAATATGAATTTATAACGATTTTGCTTGTTTTTCTGTAGAATTATATCACATTGTAGTTTTATATTAGTATACATTATCGAGTTAATATGTTAAACAAACTGCCCAAGTGATGTGACGGTTGTAAGTAAAGAGTTATTAGTAATACTGTACAACAAAATAAGAAAAAAAACATGAAAACAAATACTTGATGCATGAGATAATATCATTGCTACGAGTATTATTTGATAATAATCGTGTACATAAATTGCTGCATAATATACAAAGCAATCGTGTTATGTTTATTGCGAGCACATTGTGTTCCATAATGTGGTTCACAAACAAGGAGATTACAGTGGACAAAAACAGTTTTAGAATATCAGATCGTATAACAAATGATACAGTTTAACAACCAAACAGTTGTTGAGAAATGTTAATGTGTTCTGTGTTTAATTCAAGGATATCGTCGATTTACAAAGAGCAGGCCGCTCAATCACTTGTTGTACTTTTGAGATTTAAAAGCCACTTAAATATCATATGAGGCTCTATAGTTTTATGTTTAATGAAAGGCAAAATTATCATCTGAAATATCGCATTATATGTAAATAAGTCTACGACTTGAAAGTTGTATTCAAGCTCGATTTAGGCAAATTATCTAAACCGAAGATGTACATGCCGGTGTACATGCTACAACAATCAATGTTCAATGTTTCTGTGTGCATGTACTTGAAGTATTTTCTGTGTCATCTCAAATATATAAGGCTGTTTTTAGCAGTGAAATACAAGTTGTTAACCAAGTAATTTAAATGTTACCTAATACATGGCGTGATTAGATTATCTTAAAGGGATCTAGTAGCACGAACTAGCAAATGGTTGATAAACAGGTGTATTTCTGTGATGTGTGAAAATACCATGTTATATGACCGAGTAATGAGCAAAAAATGCAAAGCGATACTCGATAACTCCTTGCAGTTTTAATTATCCACCAGATAATCATAAATCTGGACACTTCAGTCATGTATACAGGTATCTTAATAACGGAAGTGGCATTTGGGAAACCAAGAGCAGTCTCATACTTCTATTGGTAATACCAGGGAAATGCAAGTCTCATTCCACTTTCCTGCTAATACGAATACAATGAGGTATGTGAGAACCGCTAGAGTTCCAAATACGTTTTGAGGATTTTGGCAATGTTACTAGATCCCTTTGAGTCCTTATTATCATCTGTACATCATTTAATTATGTGTAAAACAATGATTAAATATGAGGATAAAACGTATGTGAACACTGACAGTCTTCTTGTGTTATTATTCATGCAGTATTATTTAGCATTGTGTCCTTACTTCATTTCGTGTTACCAGATTTCAAATTCCATGCACGTTGAAAATCTGAACTATGAAGTATCGAACTCTGAAACATGTATGGGCTGTATCCTGCCCACACCTCTGTCAAAGTGCATGGCCACTTTAAAATATACTCCTTCAATGTAATGATTGTACTTAAAAAAGGAAAACTTCATCTGAGTCACACTTTTACATTCTTCACTGTCAGGAATACGCAACGTGCTCTTCCCCATAAACTGTTTACTCAAGACAGTGCAAGAAAAATGTATATTCGTAAAAAGAGAATATTTGTTTCATAACGCTTAGGGTATTTTTTTCTAATTCGAACGAGCCGCAGATTTTGCATGTATTGTCCAGTTTTGTTCAGCTTGAAACGTTTGTTTGTTTGTTTTATTTATTTAAACACGGCAATAAAAAATCGATATCAGCCTTCAGGCTGTTTTTCAACAAGTCCGCATGTATATACAAAATACAGAAAAAAACTTTAAACAAAATATTGTTTTTACAGAAATACATAATTAAACATACATTAAAACGCAATAAAGAAACTTATAATAAAAGCATAATAACAAAATTGCAGTACAATTAGATTATCATATAGGTCTGAAAGATCCTAGAAGTTGTGATTAATTACTGCTTAATGGGAATCGTGATTACTATTGAAACAAATGGTTACAGTTCAAGTGGGAAAGAAAAAAAGTATCGAACTCTGACACATGTATGGGCTGTATCCTGTCCACGCCTCTGCCAAAGTGCATGGCCACTTTAAAATATACTCCTTCAATGTCATGAGTGTACTTATAAAAACTTAATCTGAGTCACACTTTTACATTCTTCACTGTCAAGAATACGCGACGTGCTCTTCCCCATAAACATAAACTCAAGACAGTGCAAGAAAAATGTATATTCGTATAAAGAGAATATCTTTTTTCATAACGCTCCCGGTATTTTTGTCTAATTCGAACGAGCCGCAGATTTCGCATGTATTGTCCAGTTTTGTTCAGCTTGGAACGTTTGTGTGTTTTATTTATTTAAACACGGCAATAAAAACTCGAAATCAGCCTTCAGGCTGTTTTTCAGCAAGTCCGTATGTACATACAAAATACAGAAAAAAAACATTTAACAAAATATTGTTTTTACAGAAATACAAAATTAAACATACATTTAAACGCAATAAAGAAACTTATTGAAAAAGCAAAATAACAAAATTGCAGTACAATTAGACAATCATAAAGGTCTGAAAGATCCCAGAAGTCGTGATTAATTACTGCTTGATGGGAATCGTGATTACTATTGAAACAAATGGTTACAGTTCAAGGGGGAAAGAAATATCTTGGGACCCAAATAAATACGATGAATTTTTGAGAACAAAATTAAAACAATTATTACACTTTTTTCAAAAATGTTCAAAAGATGTTTGTGCATGTGATGTTTGTTGAAATAGTGATTAGATAGAGAGATAACCAGCAACTATTTAAAAACCTCTTTTGTAAATGTTTGAAAAGAGGGAGAATTAAACAAAAAATTAACGGCTGGTTAAAATTTTCTAATAATTGTCGGGCCCCCACAATTATTTAAAACGGCTATGTCCTATGGATATTTCAGCCATTCCTGAACCGATTTTGATCATATAAAATTCATTCTGTCATTAAAATTGTATGCTCTTTCAAATTTGACAGTCAGTTTGCCATTATCTTACCCTAAAAAATCGCTTCATGTATAGCGCCCTCTATACCATGGGCGTCGATACTTACGTAATACCTATTCATCAGGGGGATGGATGAATAGATCACCCCCCCCCCCCCTGATGAATGGGTATCAATGACAAATCGACGCCCATGCTCTATACCAACACTCAACTATCCCTTTAAAGGGGTAGTACAGTTTTGGTAAGGCTGAACTTTAGTAACCAAAACCTGGACAGTAACAATATAAACTAATATTTATAACTCCACCATGCTCGAAAGGTATACAAAATTACAAACGACTAAGTAAAAAGCCCGTTATCATTCAAAAAGAGCCATTAAAACACAAAAGGGCGCTTTCTAAAAAGGCATCGGTTTCAACGATTTTTCATACAAAATTATGCATGTGATGTTTTATTGAAATAATGATTAAATAGAGAGATCATCAACAACTATTTAAAAAACGCTTTTGACAATTTTTGAAAAAGTGCAAGCATTTTTTTTATTTTTTGAAAAAATCATCTAATTATTTGGGCCCCAAATAATTATAAGATCAGATATATTTATTGATATTTCAGCCGTTTCTGGGTCGATTTTGACCAAATAAAGTTTATTCTGCCATTAAAATTGCATGTTTTCTCAAATTCGACACTCAGTTTTTCATTACCTCACAAAGAATTGTGATGTGCAGCGCCCTCTCTACCAAAACTAAACTACCCCTTTAAACTCTTAAAAGTTATTTTCATGAAACATGTATTGTGTCGCATGTTCGATAGATGGTGCTGTTGTAGCATCAACACAAGAGTACCTACATAAAGAGAGTAGCGACATCTATTACACACAAATGGGATAAACATGGCGACAGCTGTTTTAAGTTACTGCATGCAGAAATGCTGAGTTCAACAATGCGCTAAACTATGACTGAACCTCTTTGAGCATTCAGTGGTTTAAATTCCTTCCGCCATGTTTATCCCAATTTGTGAACAATATATGTCGCAACTCTCTCTATCAAGGGACTCTAATCAACACGGAACTAAAGCGCCATAAACGCATTGACCTTGTATTGCTATTAATAGCAATAAAGGGATTTCCGCACGTTATATCACGTCACAATGTCACATACTATGGCGCAATCTATAATTCCAATGCTGCATCAGTGATGTATACAGAACTGTGTTCGTTAAAATCAAAACATTCTGTGCAGTGTGCCCACTGACTGTTAGACAAGGATCGAGTCCTCACTGGCAAATATATAGCGCCACTTACGAAAGAGATATGCACAACGAGGAAGCTCTACACAACATGTCATATGATAGCCACTGCCAGCGATTCTCCACTGGCAGCGATCTCTCTCGTTGGCGGCGCTTTCGAGGGTCTAGATTATTGACTAACTGACTGTGTGTGTGAAGATATGGCGATGATTAGTTTCATGTGACCTAAACGCCTAGTAACTAATGCTTGGAAATGCAAAGTGCCATTTACTGCCTCCAGTTTCCAGCTTGAACGTTGTAGTTTACACATTGGAATAAGTAATAATCCTCACTCTTCTTTCAAATTGAACAATTATTGTCTGGTTAATAAAGTGGAAGTTTGAATATTAAAACTAGTTTCATAATTATATTGCAAAGAAGCAAGAGAGTGCGTGGACAAAGTGTGGACAAACTAACTATTATAGCTCCCTCTACGATCAAAGGGAAAATAATGTTCATCTGCAACAAAGAATCGGCGTTTATCAATTCAGGCACACACAATAACAAATAACAATTCTTACAATTACAGAGACTCGGTATATAAGAAATATGAATTAAGTATTGCAGGTTAATGGCTGTATGTTAATTTGTCATACCCTAGTCTTAGTGTTCGTAAAAGGAACAATTATCTGCAGACAATATTTATGTTTATGAAAACAGCCCAAAGAATATTGCAGCGAGATGTACGTACTAATATCGGGTCCTTTTTCTCAAATATGGTCGAAATTCGAAACGCGGTTCCGTTATTATATGTGGTGATTTTACTTCCGTCATTATATGTGGTGATTTTAGTTCCCACTTTATGTTAGCAAACAACTTCCATCAAATGATTTTTAGTAAAATCAAAGTGACTCAATCAGACTTAATCATGTTAATTGTACTGAACCAGGCCGGGTTAAAGGGATAGTTGAGTTCTGGTAAGGAGAGTACAGTTTTAGTGAAACTGAATTTTAGTATCCAAAACCTGCATCATTACATTACAAACTAATAGTTATAACTAGAAAGGAACACAAAATTACAAATGACGTAGTAAAGATCATGTTACATTAAAAAAGAGCCGTTAAAACGTAAGAGGGCGCCCTCTAAACACTCATCGGTTTCAACCATTTTGAATAAAATATTGTGCATGTGATGCTTTGGTGAAATAGTGATTAGATAGAGAAATAACCAACAACTATTTAAATACCTATTTTGTAACTTTTTGAAAAGAGGAAGCATTTTTTTGAATTTTTAACGGCTGGTTCAAAATTCTCTAATAAACCCGGGGCCCCGGGTTTATTACAAATTGTTATATTTATGGATATTTCAGCCGTTTCTGAACCGATTTTGATCAAACAAAGATGATTTTATTGTTTAAATATTATGCTCTTTCAAATTTTACACTCAGTTTTTCATTACCTCACAAACCAATTAAAGGGTACCACCACCCAAAAATAATATTTGTATCATAGAAAGGTAACATCTTTAGTATTCCATTCCTTCAACAAGTTCACAAAAATATGTTTTCAGAAGAAAAAAATATATAATTGAAAAACGCATCACCATTCTCAACCATGCGTTAATGCGGTCTGAATTGCGTAGACTATATGTTTGCAGAGCACGAGCGCTCTGTGCAGAGCGAACGAATCATCCGGGATTCTATTGACGTACGCGTGAATAGTATTGGCGCACTCGCAAATGCTTGGCCCGTATGGAACCAGGAAATAGCAGTGGTTCCGTAAGTGGTGGAAATTAATTGCTTTGTTTATGAATTACACAACCCTTTGCAAAATGTTGGGTATCTATTTGATATCACAAAACGGTACCAAAACATATAATAATGTGTTGTCCTTTGCCTGGTGGTCCCCTTTAAGTAGTCTAGCGCCCTCTCTACCAAAACTCAACTTTCCCTTTAAGGAATTTATTTCGAGCTTATAGAAAATAGTAATAATGATGATGCATGTCATATAACTATAGAAATAAAGAAAGGAGCCAAATAATTGAGAAGCAGTAGGAAGTTTTTATGCATATATAAGGTGCACATGTAAAGTGTCGAACTACACACAAATTAATTTGATTTTCCACAATTCTCTTATACCGTGTTGTTTGGCTTAGAGTAAGAGAATGATAACATAGGATTTATATTTTTTCAAATGCCCCTTTGGTATGACGATATTTATCATTGATACTCATTCAGCTCAAGAATCGTTAATGAACAGTCATGAACCTCATTCACGTCTTAGACATGTTTGGTGACTCAAATTTTCGCTTTCTTAACCAAGAAAGGCGGCAGGGTGTGTTTTTTTTTTTCAATGAAAATTTTTCGCACATCATTCCGACATATCTTGCAATGATATTGGTAGGCTTGAAGTCTCAAATGTCTTTTGGGGCAAAATCTGACACTTTGCACCTTTAATCATGTACCATTGTGAATGGATGCTTCGTTTGCTGGTTTATGAAATGTTTCACTGACTTTTATGATGCCCGCCAAGCCGATAAACAACCTACAGCTCTGAATCATTTGTTATGTTCGCAATATGTTGTGGCCATTGTTTGCCGCTGCGATGTAACAGGTGAATGGTTTCGTTTCTTTTGTGTGAGCAAAAATCATATCTCAATGCAGAGTACTCAGTAGGCGGCTTCGAACTTAGCACAATAAGCCAGTTCGTAGTTACAATCTGCGCATGCGCGTATTTACCCCCGGGTATTTTGATATTCCATCGATCGTGAGAATCAAAGGAGCCACACGTGCAATTGAATGCGAATTATTTGTTTACGTTTTTAAAATCTGGATCAGGATAAAAATAAGCCCATCGTTTTTGTATTCACCACATCAAAGGTTAATAGCATAATATGTACTATTTCATAGAACAAGAACCGGTTTGATAGAATGTGTTATTCATGTGTTATGATGATATTTATTGATCAATAATTTCACCGAGCCTTGCTTGGCCTGGCTAGCACGCACGTATAGGTGTACATAATAGTGTACATAGCATTGTGCGGAGATTATCGTCTTCCACTTGCTGCACTATCCAACGCAAAAACAGTTTTTACCGGCTGATTTCTCTCTCCATTTATTAGCAAATGCAAACAAAATTTCGTTTATGTGATCCGCAATTTATATAAATTGATAATGATTACCGACTTTCTTGTTTTGAAGACCGCACAACATGTAGAAAGAAATATTATATCCCGTCTGTTTTCCTTGCCGATGGCGTCCTAAAACATAGCGTTCAATTTTGAACGGTACATTGTACGAATGGGTGGTATGCTTATCGCCCGCCTTGTAGCATTATTGCGTGTGAATGATTCACCTAGATCATTCACAAGAAAGATGATTACAAGAAAGTTGATATGGAGAAAAATCGGTAAATTCTTGAATATACTTTACACCAAATGTGTTCTTTATGAGTTTATGCAGCTGCTCGTATAATTTCCACTTTGATTGTATGCATCTCATGTTTGTTCTATGCTGTCAAACTAAAATTATCCGGTAAAATGACATGATAGCATACACTTTACTGTACGTTGATAGCCCGTTGATGGAATATCGGACTACGCCCTCTGACGTCACCCAAGCTCCATAGTCTAATTACGAACTGGCTTATACTCACGCGGTGACGCCATTTTAAAGAACAGTCGTAGACCTATAAACTTCCATAACATGCATTTTGGATGCCGTGAACTTGGAATACAGTGTTTATATGACTTGATAAGACCGTGCTCTACCAGTACGATGCAGAAGCAACTGTTACCATTGGGAGGATCTAGACTAAACTGACGAGTATTTTGTATAAATTGTTGTGTGCATGTTGGATTATTTTAGCAAAGTCAGTATTGCAGCCGGTCGCGACGCAATAGCTTGTGATATACATGTATGTACATACATAGTGTAGCTATATTACGGCCCGGTACTTTCTACTTGCATAATATAACCTTTTGTGCTGGGAACACATGAAAATTCCCCTCGGGATTCGAAATACTATTTCGTGAAGACACTGTTGTCCCTCAGCTAGGTTTTGGGACATAATAGTATCATCTTCCCTCAACTGGTCTATAGCGTTTCAAATCTGTCAGAGAGGAACATTGCTCTATCAATATCTGTATAATATTGGTCGTTATATATAACGGGAGTTTTACACGACATATTGCGCATCACATTGAGAATTATTGAATACGGACATATTCATGTTCAACCAATTACCACTGCATGCAATGCTCACGAATATGTATTCTTACCATTACATGTGAGATTTCGCGGCTAACATTTTACCAGTATTGAAATGGAAATTAAAATATTGATCATCAACTAAATTGTGGATTTGTGATCATTTGTGCATACATGTTCATTACATAGCAGCTTTTCTATGAAAGAGCAAGTGATACTGTTTCTTCTAATAATCTTTATATTTTACCAACGCTGAATTTCAACCATAGCATGAATATTAGATGCATCTCTACAGCGACAGACGCCATTTGACATCATCAAATTAAATAAGAGTGGACAAAGAATTGTCTTGTTAAGTGCATCGATGTTATTAGCGGATTTTACCAGCAATAATATTTTAGCAGCATATTGATTATTTTACAGTCGCGTTATATCAGTTCAGTTTATTTCACATCCAATGAAGAATTCAATACCATATGGGATCAGAGGCGGCTAGTGGCTACACTCAGCTACATATCTACAGGCCATTCCAGGAAGTTCTGTTGCATTTGCCCGATGTCGTACAGTCAATTAAAGATCCTGGACAAAACAGGTATATAATCATCTTGTTACACTTACATCTACCTCTTAATTGATATATACATTGTCATATGTTGGTAATAAGTATTGTTAAGCTGTGGAACTCGCAGTATTACAAGAAGGCTAATTATCATCACTGTCCTTATCATATTTGCCGTCGTTAATACGATATGATATTATTTGATAATATTTGACAAAAACATTCAATATTACCATTTAAAAGTCTAAGTTAAAAAATCACTAAAGTATTATTATTATTATAATAACAGTGTGCGTAATTCATGTACGTACGATAAGTAATATTCATCAGCAGCAGTAGATCTGCATCACCATCATCATATAGGCGTACATGGGGGGGGGGGGGGGGGGGGGTTCACATCACCCATTCCTTTTTTACCAACAAAATGACTGTTTTGGGAGTTCTTGCCCTTGTAAAATAAGTACTGAAGTACAACTTGTACTACGGTACTCGCAGTACATTTACTCCGGTAAATTTGTCGGTAGAAGTACTGCGGTACTACTGCTGTAATTCGGTAGTATCACAGTACTACAGCAGTACATAGCAGGGGCCGTGGAAAAGTATTGAAAGTGAGAGAGGGAGGGGAGGCTGAACACATTTGAATTGTTATATAGGTTATTATTTTATCCTTATGTATTTCTTTGTTTTAACCCTAATAGGGCCGGGGTGGGGGGGGGGGGGCCATAATCCCCCCCCCCCCCTCTCCGCGAATTTGTTTATTGCTCCAAAACGCTGTAAGATGACGCGCCGCTGCTCCGTGAAATTTTTCTTTCGGGTCTTGCGCACAATTTAAAACAAAAATTTCGAAAATCGGACATACCGTTACAAAGTCACGTGACCTTTTGTCTGCATGTCAGCCCGAAAATCGCTCAATTTCGTGATTTGTGTACAAAACATATGGAAATATCAATTTTCGTAAAATGAGGTTTATCATTGGTTATTCAGTGTTGTTTACATTTGTATGTTGTTTTGGGGGTTCAAAATACTTAAATTATAGTTAGAAATAAAATAAACAACAAAAACAATAAAATATATAAGTTAAAAAAACAAAGAAATACATAAGAAATTATCAAAACATTAGAAAACATAAGGAAGAACCTGGCTCTTCCTAATTTTTTTGTCGTATTATTATTCCACATGCTCTAAAGAATATATGTAGTGAAAACCAGAGTTTAATTATGAATAATATATGATTTATGGGTAAAAATATGAATTTCATGACTTATTTGCATAAATTACCATAAATATGCAAATTAATGAATTTTTCTAATTTTAAAAAAATTACCATTGTATTCTATACACTTCACTTATCATGCGTGCAAATTTTTCACGGCGATCGGCCGCTCCGCGGCCGAGATCTTAGGGGGGGGGGGGGGGGGGGGCCATAATGGCCCCCCCGGCCTGCTGAAGACCTCAAATAGCCCGGCCCTTTTAGGGTTAAGCCAAAAAAGTGTGGGGGGGGGGGCTGTACCCCTCCCCCCCCCCCCCCCCAGTTCCGCAGTACTACATGATCATTATTTATTTATTAAAAATATGATCTTTTTAAATTTCATCTCAATAAAAAAAAGTACAAATTAAGGCAACTTGGGAACGTTTTAGGTTTTATTTTAAAATGATTAAACATTATTTTATATGGTTTTATTTTCATCGAAATGTAGCGAAATGGGGAAATCCAAGGCAAATGTTTATTCGCCGAAACCAAAACTTATTTGTGCAGGAAACTTGGTATAAATTCTTCGCAATAAATCTACCATAGTCCAAAGATCTTCAAAACCTGATGTCACACTTGTTCAACCATTTGGGCATTCTCTAACAACATGTCATTTCCCGAAGTACATTATGGTTGAAACTGCACTGGAGACATAATATGGGCCGCGGAAAGGTTTTGAAAGTGAAGTGGGGAGGGGGGGGGGGGGCTGACAACATTTGAACTGTTTTGAACTATTTTATGCTTATGTATTTCTTTGTTTTAAGCCAAAAACGTGGGTGTGGGGGGGGGGGGGGGCTGCAGCCCCCCCCCCCCCCCCCCCGGTTCCGCGGTCTCTGCATAAAACAGACCAGCATGATGATGTTCTCATAACCTGGCCCTGTTTTATTAGAAAATATGTATTTTAGAAGTTTGTTCATATTAATAACTTTAAATAATGTCAAAATTTACTTGGCCCGCATATCTTGTTTCAAGCGAGGCGCTTACTCATTTCAGTCGAATGGTGTCAGTGGTCCTCCATTGTTTTTGCTATTTTTAATAACAGACCTTGCTATTGTTAATTGACCATGGCAGTTCATGGATGAATGATTACACATTTAAGCTATACTCTGCCTATAGGGGACTTAATTTCATTGAATTTAGTATATTATAAAAAATTATGCACTTTATTGTACATGAATATAAAATATATTTCAACGTAAACAAGTGGCATGAAACTCTGGGCTCCAGATCTATTCGCTGACTTTTTTTTAATTAAAAAATAATTCCATCTTTTCATCAATTTACAAAAGATGTTTTAGATAGTTGTTGATGATCTCTCTACTTAATAATTATATCAACAAAACAAAACATGCATAAAAAATGCTTAAAACCATGTTGCTTTTATGCTTTAATAGGATACTTTTAATGATATCAGATTTTTACTTTTTTTGAATACTTTTCGAGCATGGGGGAGTTAAAACTAATAGTTTGTAATCTTATTGTGCACATACTTTTGCTTACTAAAGTTCAACTGTACTACCCCTTAAAAAAAGGTCCGACTTTTCCATTATTTCTGAAACCATCTGTGCTTTCGTTTCCATTGACCCCTCACAGGATCTCCTCAGAGCTCGACGCAAACCCTCGCCCCTCGCCCCTCGCCCCTCGCCCCTCGCCCCTCGCCCCTCGCCCCTCGCCCCTCGCCCCTCGCTGGAGTCGGTGTCTGGTTGTTGACATCATCCTCAGAAGCTCACCAAGCAGGTATCCCGGATCACATCACCCTTGATGCATCAAGACCACCTAGACTAACCATTCATTAATCTGCTTTCCGGAAACTTTTTCAGAAACGAGTATTCTCGAACAGTTTAGCGTTAAGGGACGTACATCAAAGTAAAGTGATCTAATTAACACCTCGAATTTGCTTATGAAAACATCAGGTATTGTGTATTCAAAATTTAAGTCCTTACCGTGCCGCAATTTCACATTATGAGGTTATGCCGTTGGTTCTTCAGACAGAGTCTATACAAACGCTTGGACACAGAGCTGCAAAAAGTGTATAGTTCTATGGATGATTGACTTTCCCTTCTCAGTTCGATATATGTCGAGGATCTGGCTGGAAGGTAGAAGGTAGCATTTTCAAGTTTTTTGTATGACCCAGTCAGTTTTCAAATTTGTTTATTTACTCTTGAGTATGTGTTCTTCACAGTGTAGATGAAAGAGGATAGATTATTCTGCAGTGATATTCTATAATTAGTATTCACATGACGTTTAATGAATGAAATCTAATACAATTGTTATATTTCTATACTGCTTAATAGTAGTACTTAATTTAAATGGTCTAAGCCCCTTCATTTCAAACTAGCTCTCATTAATGTACTATATATGGTTGGTATAAATATAATATAAATAGCCTTATCAACTCTACTGTAACCGTATACATACGTCATATTGGTTATAAACAGGCCTACCAAGTTTGATAACGGCAAAATGGCGTCTTTATCCGCTAGCCACGATCATGACGATGAAGAGTGTGAAATGAAAGGATGTGAGCATAAATCAGGAGCTAGGTATAACGTGAATGAGAAACGGATGCTCTGTGATGAATGTGCCACTAAGATGGGGTGTGACATCCAATCGAGAGAGCAGACGCATGAGTGGCTTTGTGAAAAACACAAAAAGATGATAGAATTCTTTTGCCCGATTCACGACTATGATAAACGAGAATCACCATTAGTGTGTATTTCATGTATTCCAGTACTCCATCGACATTGCGATGTGAAGCATATTGAAGATGCTATCAAAGAAAAGAAAGAGCAGCTGGAATACATCCACCAAGAAGTGTCGCATACACAGGTAGGGTTTGAAAGGATTCTGCAGAAGGATGTCATCTGGCATACAGTGGATGAACATCTCAAAGAAGTTGAGAGCGAGGTCAAATGCCAATTCGATGTCCAGGTGGGAAAATTGTTGGAGAAGAAACTCGGAATTGAGTTGAAAATCAACAAGGAAGCCGACGACGAAATCAGAAATATTAACGAAAAAAGAGAGGCGGAGCTTGTACGAGCGCGAGAGGAGGCCGACGAGAGACGAATTCACATTGACAGAAGGAGACAAGAAATCATTGCTGATCTTGACGGAATTGGCAAGACCTACAAAAAGGACCTAAATGACTTGGCCGAACAGCTGGAGGAGAATTTGGAATCACTTAAACGACAGATTCCTTCCAATCTGAAGAAGGTAGAGACACTTTTGCATGATAATATGGCACTTCTTCTTGAAACAAGTACGTTTCTTACTTCGGATGACATGAGGAACATGTATCCCTGCCGAGATATCGTAAACAGAGAGAAGACCCTCACACAGAACGCTCTCACGACCGAATTTTTCAGAGATCCCGAGGTTTCCATTACCACAGGAAGACTCGATGGACTTGTTGGGACCTGGAAAGCTATTGATACCTTTGAGATTCCTGAGATCAATAAACCTATCATTTGTGGTCATATTGATGATTCTCATATTGTATTGTCAACGAAGGATGAAGGGGGGTTGTATGATGCAAACCTACACGACAAGACACTGCGGACCATCCAACAACCAATAACTGACGATGATCAGCCTTCTGTGGTTACGTCATGTGTCGTCTTGAATGATGACGTCATTGCAGTTGGTGGCGGTCAAAAAAGAGATGAGGAAAATGTGGGAGTTATCACTCTGTATAACCGAAACTGGGAGCAACAGAAGGAGATCGCCATACCCTTACCGACCGGAGTCTCTTTGCCACACTTCTATATTGATACCAACGCTGATGGAAAGATCATTGCGCTGGAAGTTAATGAATCCCAAGAAGGAACCGATCCGGAACCTACTAGAATCACTAGCCTACTTACGATAGATCCTTCCCGTGACGGGGTTGCTTCGATCGTCGACAAAGTCCCTCTCACACTCCCAAATGAATACCATCGGCATGATCTACCGGACCCTAAAACAATCAAGACCTTACCTTCTGGAGAAATCCTCCTGCACATCCCAAATTGCAGAGGGTTGCCGATCGAATTATTGAAGATTGAAAAATCCGGTGAAGTTAAAGGGTTTCCTTTTGATTCATTTGGTGTAGATGTTGTTGCTGTGGATGAACTAACCGGGACTGTTTATGGTCCACGAGCAGGCTGTGTAATGTGCCAGTCATCTCATAATGGAGTACGTACTAACGAAGGATGGTCAAAGACAAACAACCTAGGTACAATCACATCAATCGATGTCACTCCTTCAGGCCGTGTTGTAACGACGGAGGAGTCATATGACACTCGCACTAGTTCACTGGTTGTATATAAGAACTCCCACATCAACGAGTTAGGAACAGAACAGTGACTATAATACGAGTTGGTATATTAATGTCTCCCATTCGCGGTCGCCGCCGTAAGGATCTAACATGGCACTATCATCATGCGCTTTGTTGACTGACTATTTATGCTTGTACTTCCTTCATGCGAAGGCAATGACACGATGTATACGTCTTCTGCGACTAGAAGATACTATAGATACTATTCTCCTTAATAAACATGAATGATTGAAGTTGAACAGAGTCATGTTAAAAAGGCACTACAACATGTGTGCGGTTCTATCGGACTTCGTTTGCTAATGATAACTCACATACTTCATGACGTCACAGTATTTCAGCTGGTTTCGCCGGGACTTGTGATGCCATAAAAGGCTTACAAATTACCACTTTTTCATTGATGATAACTCCTTAATAGCAATGTTTTGAAACACTCAATATTCGTGTTATGGATTATGTATGGAATATGGAAATATGAGCTGAATATAATATTAAAAATCAATGAAATTATACTTTAAGGCGCATGCTGAGTAGGTTCCCTAGGTCCTCATGGATATGTTAGTACTGGTTGATGGAGGTGCGATGAACTTCCTTGATAAAAGATAAAATCTCCGTCATGTCGCTTACATAAATGTTGAAAAGCATCAGGCCAAGACAGATCATTGAGGAAGGCCATCGTTGAGGGTTCCAGCCGAGCTTGAACATGATACAAAATACATTTTAAAACGTCAAAATAAACTACATAGATACATGAGGTACGTTCACATCCAACGCACCCACCATTGCCACCTACAGGTCTGTTATACAATGATTGTGCACACCAGTCACATGTGAAACCTCCCTCCTACACTTTACCCATCTTATATGACTCCATCCTGGTCGATCGTACCGACAGCTCATTATTGTGTGTCTGTGATACATGTATACAAATCCATCGATAGTTTGGATGTGAATATTAAGTTTAATTTTAATCAGTTAATACTACTGTTTACATTTCATTTCAAGGGGACTTTTTTTTTTATAGATATAATACTTATGTACGTTGTGATTGCATAGAGCGCTTCCTTTGGTTGGGTCTCAAACAGCCTACACTTTCTAAAACTTTGTAATTATAATAGTTCCAAACCAATTGAGAAATATATGTTGTTTGTTATTGTTGTATATAGTTCATGCAATGCACGACATTTCGTTATGATATTTGAATTTAATTCATATCACTGTTAAGTACACGATTAAATATCATGATGGCAGTTAAATGAAATACTGGGCACTTTTGAATGTATACATACAATAAATATACATGTTCTTGAATGCATTCTGTTTATATTTGCAGAGTAGAAAGCTGGAAGGGTTTGAACATTCATGTAGGATGTGGTTTTGTATCATAATTATGTCTGTGTTTCTTTAATTATATTCGATGTTCTTTGCTCAATAATATTAGACACTATCATTGTTTGTATGTAGTCAATTATAAATGTTGAATATTTGTCCATAATGTATAAGTAGAGTTCGTTTGTCACTATCAAAAGTTTCCTCATTATTTATGATCGTGATTCGCACAAAGATTACAAGTCAATATTCATGATACTTAAAGCATTCGTAAATGTTTCTCCATTTTCTTTGTACAGTATTATTGTTTGTGTTGATATTGAGTATGCATTGGTATATGGATTATGAAATTATAAAAATGTTATGTACTCTTACTCTCCATCCCATTATCTCGTAACGTTGTGTTCATATCTATTTGTTTGATTGATTGCTTTCGGTAGGATTTGTACAGTGTAGTAAGTATACGTGTATATGAAATGTATCGATGCAATGAAATAATGTACATTTCATGTTCGGTAATCGTGAGGTAACAATAGACCGCTTATGTAATGTATGCAAATAATATGCATATGACGTCAGACTCCCTGTTGGCAAGCTGAACAATAGTAACTAGGTCCGGGAAGCTCCGGCAAACTTAGCTTGCCGGACCTATAGTTACTATTGTTAAGCTTGCCAACGGGAAGTCTTCCGTCATACGCATATTATTTGCATACATTACAGAAGCCGGCAGCGGTCTATTGCACAAAGTGTGGTCGGAATGATTGTGAGCACACTCTGCTTATGTATTTCTTTGTTCCTCTTATGTTTGATGTTGTTGTTATTTTCTGTGAAATTATTTTTGGCACGTCGTGCGCCCAACCCCCGTCGCTAGTATACGCCAGTGTGTGGTAAATATGCGTATGTAACCATAACGAATCCGGATTGAAGTTTGCTTTTTTGTAAGATTATATTCCATGTTTAATTTTTTTTTAACATTTAAAATGATATCTCCAATTAACTGTTTTGTCAGATGATGGTTTAACTTTAATACAGCTATTGGTAATCCACAAATAAAACCCACTATGTTATGATGTACGACTGCTTCTATTATATATTTTTTTATTAAAAATACACCTATTGGTTGCAATACAACTCAATCTCGAAATAAATAGACATAATTAGGGTGATGTCGATGCTATGAAATATAATTTATGTTCGGTATTAATGTGGTAAATTAGCTCACATATGTTGAAATGATCAAGTTCATTAAACGTTCGTTGATACCAGTTATTGATTAAATGATGCATATTTGACAAAACAGCATTGTTTGTATATTCACTTATATCATATTATACTAACTAGATTATATTTTACATTTGTTATATACTTCAATGATGGTACACATTGTTATTTTAAAGGGATGCTTGAGTATTGGTATTTTCCGAAGTGCCCCCCCCCCCCCCCCCAAAAAAAAAAAATAAATAAAAAAATAAATTAAATAAATAATTGTATAAATTTATTATATAATCATATTCAATAATAGGCCTACATGTAAATAGCCTACAGAGAACCGATCTCGAATAGCATGTGTGCTTTTGTAGAAATATAAAGTAATCGTTTAGTTCGTTTTTTAATAATTTGTTTTGCATATATTTAATGATGTACATCAAAATTGTCTGTGTTGATAATATTGCGTACTAGATTATGCAACTATTTTTTGAAATGCACGGCATAGAATACACACTGCATTTGTGATCCACAACCACAAGATACACATTACGCCCTTCTGACTCTAAACCGACGATGTTACTTGAACCAATGTTCACATGTTTCTGTTGTGCACTGTCTGTTCATAGTATGCTTGTTATTTGGCTGGTCAATTACACATCTATTTGAATAACGAAATAATTCATATATTTCATGTGTAGTTTATTTCAATATTATTAGTGTGCATCATTATCTTTAAAAAATAGTGATAGAATAGTCATAATGCGTACTAATATTAAATTGAGAAAACGTACTACAACACTTGTGAGTCTTCTTTGAGTATTATTTAGAATTGGGTTTTTTTATTGTAATCCGTGTTAAAAAAAAATTATGAAAAATGTTCTGAACAAAGACATTTTCTGAACATTTTAATAGCTTAACAACTTTCGAACTGGCCGTGCGTTTTTACAATTTAATAGACAAATCCTGAAAAATTCTGAAAAAATAAACAAGCTAACCAATATTTTCCTTATAATATTCGTGACAAGAGGATATTGGTGACAATATACAAGCCTCCAAACTAACATTTGTTTCTATTTCTACAGAAAACTTACATACCCACAAACTTCTAGATGAGATTCACTCATAAAGAATCTCTCGTAGATTAACCAACAATTTATTTTACCAGACTATAGACCATTTATGAAATGTTACTTGCCCAACATCAAATTGTCTCATGCACAAGTTCTACCCACCCATGTTCATTAACTTCTACAATGGACCCTATACAAATGGCCTACCACACTGGTCATCGTAAATTTACACCCCTATAAAATGGCCAAATGCTTTTAAAAATCTTGCCCTCATTGCGCAATGTAGAAAACCAAGATCTTTTTTTTGTAAGTTTGTTTTAAGGAACCTTAAAAGTAAGATGAGTGTTGAAGACGACCCCTTTAAAAAACGTCGTCGAGGCCGTATAGCTGAAAATGATACCATTTTGACGCTTTTTTGGACGGCGGCTGCGTATGATCATTTTTGTTGGGATACCCCCCCCCCCCCCCCCCCCGAGTCCAGCATCCCCTCAACAATGTGGGGAAGCTATTGCCCCCCCCCCCCCCCCCCCCCCCCCCCACACACACACTGACACACATACAGACAGAAGTGGGCGTGTATAGAATGATGCAGAACCCGAATGAACTAATTTATCAGCTAGGGGCTAATATAAGAATACAACAAGAGATGTTGTTTTAGTTGCCAACTATAGGGATAACCAGGCCCCATATTCATAAAACACCGCTAGCTTAGTTGTACTTTAAATGTGCGGTTTAATAGTGATCGAGAAACAAACATTTTTCCTAGTCCCCAACTAGTGTCAACTGGGTATACGCATAATTCTTAGCCGCTATCCGATATAGACTAAGCAAGGAACTAAGCTAGCGGGCTTTTATGAATATGGGCCAAGCAGAAGGATTTACTACATGACTTTAATGGTAATAACTGCGTTTACCCAGATGTACATATTAAATGCTTAGATTTGATTTGAATTAATTTCCATATTTCACAAAATGTTTTTGATAAAGTAAGCCTTAGTATACAAACAGATGTTTTAGTAAGGCTGAGCTTTAGTAACCAAAACCTGCATAATTACATTACAAACTAATTTGTATAACTCCACCATGCTCGAAACTCGAAAGGTATAGAACATTACAAACGACTAAGTAAAATGCCTGTTATCATTTTAAAAAGGAGCCATTTATACACAAGAGGGCGCTCTCTAGAATTGGTTTCAACCATTTTTCATACAAAATCATGCATTCTATGTTTTTGTTGAAATAATGATTAAAATTGAGAGATAATCAACAAAATAATATAATTTTTTAAAAATAATTTTAAAGCAAAGTTTATACAATATTTGGTTCCCGAGTGTAAATGTTATGTCTTGAAAATCAAGGGGGGAAAAGGACAACGTGATGTGAGTGTCAGAGAAATTCTTTGTCGCTTTACATAACCAAATTTTTAAAATAAATAAATCTTTATAGCTTGAAAATAATGAGCATGTGTGATTCTCTGAATAGGCCTGGGTCCCTATGAAATAAAAGCCAAAATGTTGTACATGCGTTTGACGCAGATGGCGACAAACATGTTTTCAACGAAAACAAATTATTTCTGTTCCAGCAGTCAATTCTGTCCAACGCAACGCTGAACCAGACGGTGATTTTTCATTGATACGAAAGCATTTAGGTGAGTACGAAATCCATTTTTGTTTGTATAACGATTGAGTTGTAAATCTACATTCCTTTTTGTATAAAAATCATGAGTATTGATCGTTTAATTGTCGATATATTGTCAATTTTCTGCTCGCTAATTATTCGAGTGAGCGGCTTGTGACTAGCAAGTCGGCTTTGTGTGACAACAAGCGGGGAGTTGACATTCTGGCCGCCTGGAGCTTCGGCAGGCAGTCGATGCGCGGTCTGACTCGATGCTACCACATCATGTGTGGTTGAGTGACCTACAATACATGTACTTAGAAATCACACAATTTTCTTAAAACTCTACTCAAACAATTAGAAAATAGTGCAGATTCTGATGCGATGATGAGATTTGCGACGTAAAGTTATATTTTGAGATATCGTCTTCGAACACGCGCATTGTTTTTTACTTCACGACTCGAGTTTACGTATAGAGTTTACGGTGTCTTTGACTTGAGTTTGACTCATTTCGAGTGACTTGTCTTTGAAACCGGCACTCTAAATATACTATTTAACTCCCATTGTATTGACAATGCACGCAGCTCTAAATTTCTTGTGCGAAGTTGATCATGTTAGCCAATGCTCGAAATTAACTTTTTTTGCTGGTCCCGGTCGGGCCAGTAAAATTAGTATTTTTCCAAATTTGGTGGCCCGAAACCAAAAACTACTGGCCCGAAAAAAAATAAGTAGTATTGTATTCGCCGTGTATAGACATTCATTTGCATAACACACGGCTCGCGAATATACCGTTGCATGTATACTATAACCTGCGTGCGCCGTATCCTCTACTGACTGTATATTATAGAGGATACGGCGCGCGCGCGTACAGGTTATACATGCAACGGTATTATATTCGCGAGCCGTGTGTTATGCACAACGTTCTCGCCAGGCCGTTTTCGCGTGGCGGTGCCGCCACGCGTAAATTTATTCTTCAAACTTGCGCCACGCGTAAATTTATTCTTCAAACTTGCGCCACCCGAAAATTTTGATGAGAGATAATACCGCCATGTGTAAAATCAATAAATTCATGACAATTTCCCCATATTTGCAGACACCATTTTCATAATTCCTATTTGATTATTTGTCTCCACAAATACAACAAATATTATTGCCAAATAAAGGCGCATCCTCGCTCTTAAATCGCTTCGAGGAGACGAGGAAATCTCCGATATAATTTTAGAAACACGCACCGTACACCCAACCCTCGCCCGCGCGGTCGTCCGTCCGGGCGGCCGTCCGCGGGCGCGGCAGCCAGGCCAGCACAGGCAGTTGGACCGCAGCTGCTGCGCCTCATCCGATCGAATCTCATAAAGCGGTCTGCAAAGATGCAGTGTTTCGCGCTCAAATTCATCTTTTTATACGGCAATAAAATGACAAGTATCGATACTTTGCTGGATTTATGAAACAATATTTACGGAAATATAGTTACAGAATATTCAGTATTACCTCAGTTTTTAGCAAAATATTACTTTTTCCGAAGTAAAACATTCACTCAAGCGCTTGTTACGCGAGCGAGAATTTCAGTAAGCGATTGAACATAGCAGAAAATCAGATCGTTTGCGATCGTTGCCAATTTCTGGGCAGCGATATCATATAACGTGTAGTGTAGTCTACGCGGGCCCGTTCAAAAATTGGCAACAAAAGTGTGCTAGGTTCAGTTCATCTGGTCCGTCGTCCGAGCGAGTTAGAAAATTATATCGAGATTATCAGTGCATTTTTGTGCCGTTTTGCAGGTAATTGTTCTCGTATTTGTTTTAAAAGCCTTGCAAACATGTAAGTAAAATAATAGATAGTCTAGAATAGGTGCGATCGTAATAATCTTGCATTTTCGTTCCTTTTCGGCACTTTTTAAGAGTGCAACTTACAAGGCAGTTGGCGCACTAGCTAGCTACCTCTCTCGCAGCGCGGGGCCTGCCGAAACTCTGGCAGACCTTCTAGTGTGTGTTCCGTAGGTTTTTTTTTCGATGCACATGTTCAATTTGCGTCGATCAATTTGTCAAACAAGTCGATAATTTTGCTAAAAATAACCACTCATATGGTAAAATATGTAATTTTACACTAACATAAGGGAATTTTCTAATTTTTTTTTTTTCATTTCCGATGTTGCAAATTTCACATTGAAAAGTCGGGCAACGGGAAATTGGGCGATATCTGATGACTCCCGGCCCTACTCCTACCCCTGCGGCGCGGCATCCCGTGCTTGAAGAGCAGCAATACATGCGCCACGGGTAATTTTTCCGACATATATGTTTGTGGTTTTGCGCCACGGGTAAATTTTTTCCTGGCGAAAACGCTGGTTATGCAAATGTCTATACACGGCGAATACAATACTATGTGCAATTGCGTTGAATAGCATGTTACGGGAATTCTTGGTCATCAAACATCGGGCTGTGTTTACCTCGGAAAAGTGTTAATTTTACCAGAATTACAACTTGTAAACATATTTGGGACAGCACAATTGCAGAAAGAGAGTAAACATCTGCCTAGTCGTGAAAATTCAGGTGAGTAGCCGAAATATTTCCAACCAAATTGGAGGGTTTTTGGGGTGGATAAGTGGCTACATACAGAACGTGTACACTATGGACTAGGACTAAAGGTATGACATGTTAAAAAAAAACGTCCAAATGTTAATGTAAATGTCTCTACCTTTAGTCTTCTTGGACTACATTAGCAGTGTTACTTGCTCAATTAACTTGCAACTTTTTAACTAACCAATATTTTGTATGTGAGAAAAGGGTAGTGCTGTAACTGACCTTGATGATCGGATCGTTTGATCGGATCGGCAAAATTTTATCGATCTTCGAAATCGGATCGATGATCGGGATCGGATGATCGGCTATAAAAAAAAAAAAAAAATTTCTTTGGAAAATGATCCCCAAAAAACACAATTTGGGAATATAAATGAATACCAAAGCAACATATATCCATATTAATAAGCCCAAGGTAATCTTGTACGGGTATGCTTTCACTTCAAACTGATTACCTCTTCTTTTACAAAATTACTCACGCCGATTTTGAGCTTAGTCCCATGTGATTAATTTGGCGTAACCTTTCAGAAACACATGGGACTAAGCTCAAAATCGGCGCGAATAATTTTGTAAAAGGAGAGATAATCAGTTTTAAATGAAAGCATACCCATACAAGATTACCTTGGGCTTATTAATATGGATATGTTGCTTTGGTATTCATTTATATTCCCAAAATATGTTTTTTGGGATCATTTTCCAAAGAAAAAAAAACAGATTTTTTTTTTTTTTTTTTTTTTGGCCGATCCGATCTTCCGATTTTTTCTGCATGATCGGATATCGGCAAAAACGGTCCGATCATGAATGATCGGATCGTGATCGGCATGCCGATCCGATGATCGGTTACAGCACTAGAAAAGGGTATAAGTTGCTGAATGCTACATTTAAAAGCAAGCTCTTGTCATATGCCCTAGACAGGATTAAACATGACTACGGGGTATCTAAAAAAAAATAATAATAATTTTTTTTTTTTTTTGCTGGCCCGATCGGGCCACCAAACTTTGAAATATGAGTTTTTTACTGGCCCGACTGCAATTTTTGGTGGCCCTGGGCCATCGGGCCTATGCTAATTTCGAGCATTGTGTTAGCATCATTTCACAAATTTACTCGTACATTGTAGTATGGACAATCTAATATTTCTTGTCAAAATTTGAACCAGGCAAATTTTGCGGAATTTTTCACAATGTGATAAACAAATTTTATGCGGGGTGCCCATTTAATCATAAAAAACAGTGCCGACTGCCGATGTGTAGTAAACTTAAAGGTAGTGCTGTAACTGACCTTGATGATCGGATCGTTTGATCGGATCGGCAAAATTTTATCGATCTTCGAAATTGGATCGATGATCGGGATCGGATGATCGGCTATTAAAAAAAAAAAAAAAAAAAAAAAAAAAAATCCGTCTTTAAATGAAAGCATACCCATACAAGATTACCTTGGGCTTATTAATATGGATATATGTTGCTTTGGTATTCATTTATATTCCCAAAATATGTTTTTTGGGATCATTTTCCAAAGAAAAAAAAACAGATTTTTTTTTTTTTTTTTTTTTTTTTTGCGGATCCGATCTTCCGATTTTTTCTGCATGATCGGAAATCGATGATCGGTTACAGCATTACTTAAAGGACAATGAAATCCAGACAAATTGTTGTATGCACTATAATTACACTAAATATAATGAAAAGTCTCTGAAAATTTGAGCACAATCGGTCAAGAAATAAGAAAACTATGACTCTTTGAAAAGAGCCATGTTTTGTATTTCTTCGAGTGACTCAAATTGGCAACGCACTCTGGCAAAGTTGTGGACAACTTCCCATACATTTTGTACACAAAATTTCAGTTTTGTTCAATTTTCTCAAATTTTATGTTTACCCTTTGTTCGAGTTCATTACAACATGTATGTTTTGTAGAATGCTTAGGCAAAACTTAACTCTACAGAACGCTAGCGTTCTACGTCCAGCTCACACCGTACCGAAATTGCACATTTTGTGTGCAGGCTAATTGACCTTAAAATTATACTGTACGGTACTTAGTACCCCCGCGCTAGCGTTCTGTAGAGTTAGGCAAAACTATACTTTAGTAGGCTAGCAGAATTTTGGTTGCTAACTTCAATTTTTGTATTGCCCAATAAATCTAACGTATAGCCACTAAATCGAATTCTAAGTAACCATAGCCACTAAATCTGGGCTATAGCCACTAAATCTGACCTATAGCCACTAAATCTGACCTATAGCCACCAAATTTAGGGTTAGGGGTAAGGTTAGGGTTGAAGTTAGCGACCAAAATTCTGCTAGCCTACTAGTTTTGCCTGCTTTTATACATGTTAACATATCATGAGTTGGGGGAATGGAAAAATGTGACTATGAAGAAAACTGTAGAAATGGGAACATTTGTGTACAAAACATGGAGTTGTCCACACACTTTTCAGAGTGCATTGCCAATTTGAGTTCCCCATAGGAATAAATGGACATCTTCAAAGAGCCGTAGTTTTCTTGTATCTTACCCGATTATGCTCTAACTTTCAGAGATTATTCTTCTTAATCTCTTCAAGACTATGAAAGCAACATCATGCTTGGGTTTCATTGCCCTTTAGGTAACCATAATACATAAAACTTAACTCGCAATCAAGAAAACAGTGCAGATTCCGTTGCGGTTATCAAATTTGCAATTTTTGTTTCATATCTTTTGATCTCGTCATTGAACTAGTGTGTTGTTTTTCTCGCTGCACGAGAGATCGATGTTCATTGAAACTGGCATGTGCTAGCGTCCTCAGCCTAGGCCTAGTCACACATAGGTACATTACAATTAGCGTTGTGCGGAGATCAACCTCTTTCGCCTGCTGAACTATCAAACACAAAACATTTTTTGTCGGCCGATTTCTCCCTCCATTTACCAGCAAATGCAAAATACAATGTAACTTTCGTTTATATGTGATCCACAATTCATATACTTTGATAATAATTACCGACTCTGTTGTTTTGAAGACCGAAAAATGTAGAAAAAAGGTGATTATTTCCCGTCCGTTTTCCTTTACCGATGCGTCCTAAAACATAGGGTTCAACTGTTGAACGGTACAGTGCATGAATGGGCGGTATGCTCATCTCCAGTGTATATTGCGTGTAAATGGTCCAACTGATTGGACCATTTACTTTATTAGATGTGGGCCTAGTGGGCCAATACTAACAGTAGCCTACCATAAAAGTTATAGTCTATCTGATTTTTTGCAAAATTAAACTTGTCTGTTTATTTTCTACAGATTTGGAACAAAAGGACAAAATCAGCATTGGAAATTCTTGGCTCCATCGACAAGGGCTGCAGACTAGCTCGCTTCTTATGGAGGTACTTCTTAGAGAAGTGGAAAAGTAATCATTTTCTGCAGACCCTGGTCCTTTTTGCTAATTCCATTGGCGATTGTTAGCTACAAGTGTAGCGAAGAGAAGTATCACACACTTTAAATGAACATAGTGATTGTTTATCATCTCTGGATATCAATTGAAGATTGCTGAGTGCATTGGATACAAAACATTACAAGAAGGAAAGAGAACATGTAGCCAAACTTTCTTTTGCACTTGGACTGGAGAAAGACGTAATTTTGCTTTGGAAAAAAAAGTGCAGAACAATAAAAAGTCATTCAACTCTTGCAAACTTTTATGATGTCAAGATCTTGTCAAAATCTCACCATCAACAAGGTTTAGTACAGAAAAGACTTGTAAAGCTTTGATCAGGACCACACACAACAAACGGCTTTTCATCAGGATAGCATTGTTCTAACGATGGCGTACCGCGATCCTCCACCACCTTACAACGACCTGTCGGCGATCCTGCCGGCAGTCAGCCTAGCGGCGTCGGTCAAAGGTCGCCTGCCACCGCACGGCGTGTCTCCGAGGGGAGGAGACGCAGGTCACATGACAGACCAGCGAGCCAAGGCTGTGCTCAAGGAGGCTGTGGATGCAGTGGTCAACAGCTTTGCTAAACACACACAGGGATACGGCAGAGGTTAGTTCATTCAATATTGATTTTAAAAGGAAAATAAAAATCTTGTCCATGTTTTTTTTTGTCAGATGAAATTCAGAATTCAGTGATCAATACAGCCATTATCAGGATAACAGTTTAATAATGTGACAAAAACATTTATAACAAAATACAACTTCTGGAAAATCAATGGGGGAAAAAAAGATACCTGATTTAAGAAAAAAAAAAAAAAAAAAAATGTTAAGGCCCCCAATTTCTCCGACTACGCTCTGTCACTGCTTTCATTTGAAGAAGAAAAATTTAAACAAAATTGAAACTGAAATAATAATTTTTGGGGGGCTCCTTTTTGAGCTCGCCTGCATGAAAATATAATCCTAAAATTAGATTGTGCATCTTGTGTCCTCTGTAAATCTAGGGTCCTTTTCTTTGATTGTAAAATTTACAAAATGTCTCTTATATTTATTTATTTTTAAATTTATTATTAATATTATTATTATCATTATTATTATTATTATTATTTATATTTTTTATTTTTGTGGGGGGGGGGGGGGGGGGGGCATGTTCGAAGTCTCATTCACTGTGATTTCCATGATGAATGTTTTATATTCCCTGATCTCTTTAGAAAAGCTTAGTTGTTCGATTGGGCAACTATACTCCGCACAAAAAGTTCCGCAATCGGGGTTTGC
This sequence comes from Echinarachnius parma, assembly GCA_037951105.1. Taxonomy (NCBI): domain Eukaryota; kingdom Metazoa; phylum Echinodermata; class Echinoidea; order Clypeasteroida; family Echinarachniidae; genus Echinarachnius; species Echinarachnius parma. Next base: position 75,813 of record JBAMJV010001125.1, on the reverse strand, counting down.
GCATTAATAACTTTTCTATTAGGTTACATGTAAATCATTGGACCACTTCAAGAGTTATTGATTACATCTCATTTGTCAAGTGAAAACAATACTGTGCTCAGAGCCCCCGAACCAAACAATCTTGAGCCTACATGTAGGTGGTAACATTGCGGAAATTACAAGTTTAGAGCCATTTTCATGCAGATTTCAACGTAGCCCAGGACTGACAAATTAGTAAAATACATTTTGATTTTGTCTGTGTTACTGTGGCACATACTGACCTTGCTAACAAGTAACAACAGTGTTCAGTGTTACAGTGTTAACGATGTAATGTAGACCCAGGAATGACTAATTGTTGTTTTGCCCGTTTCTTTCTGCATGTTTAGAAATCGGTATTCATGTGATCAAATGCTGATCTAATGATCACTACAGGTACAGCATCAGAGCAAGCCCCTGAAATTTGGCGCTCCAGAAAATTGTAGCCCCCGAAAGTTGGAAAAGTAGCCCCGAAAACTTCCATGAAATAAGATATCTATGGAGGGAGCCTCCCAAAATAAAATTATTAATTTTTTCCTTCATTTCTTCATTTCCATAATTTTGCTCTTGGTGCTAAACTGTAGTGCTCAACTGTAGTCTATGCTCATCAAAAGAAACTCTTTACCAGGCTTGCCTAGAAACCTCTTTTTTTTTTACTGTGCATACAATTTACAGTGTATGTAATTTTGAAAGTTGATACAAGTTCATGTCATGCTGTCACTATCGGTGACGAGCTTTATTCACTCAGATGCATTTGATCTTCTAAATTTAGCTGTTCCTAGACATACATGAATTATGCAGTTCTTGTTCAGTGATTGGGTTTTCAATAACTTCCATTGGAACCTAAATGTACGATCATGTGTTTGAAAAGTACATCTCTTCTATCAAAGTTTCATAAATTCCAACTATAAATATTCCTTCTGCTGGAGCGAAGAGCCATTTTTTCCCCTCTCAGCCATATTTACTGCGACACACCATTGACCTTGCTGCATTGTTCATGACCTCAAGCCATCCATTATATACCACACAGTGTCTGGTATCCTCTACTTGTCATCAATGTACTCTGTTCTTTCATTTTGTCTTTTTAAATAAATGCTTGCCACCTGTATAACGCTACATTATAAAGTCTAGATGTCACTGTGTTTAGTAACTTGCATTTGGTCTCATCTACTTACAAAATCATGGATAGACCAAATTTGTCTTTCATTTTGACTTCTAAATCTTATAGTTTACCAAGTCTGTCTGAAGCTACAGTACAGTCTACAATGCCATGCAATGTTCCTAAAGTCACTGTTCTCAGACTCCTTTCTTTTCATTCTTGTGTACAGCACTGCACAGTCTACATTGTATGCACATTATGTACTGTACTTAAGTCTTGTTTGTATTGTCCATGACCCCAAGCCATCCATCATATCACGCAGTGTCTGTTCCCCTCCACTTGTCAAGTTCAGTCTCTTTTCTTTTGAATGTTGTCTTCTTTTTTCATACTGTATGCTTGCCACTTGTATTCTAGCTACAGTATACATAATGTACACGTCTAATATGGCAGTCAGGAGTCTGTGTCACTGTGTACTGTGGAGCCATGCAATACGCAAACAGTGTGTAACATTGTTCTCTTGTCATGGATCTATCCGTAGACTCATTTTCTTTGATGTTTTTCTTTGCCACCTGTCTGTAGTCAGAATGCCAGAAACTAATCAGTCTTTCTTTGCCACCTGTCTGTAGTCAGAATGCCAGAAACTAATCAGTTTTTCTTTGCCACCTGTCTGTAGTCAGAATGCCAGAAACTAATCAGTCTTTCTTTGCCACCTGTCTGTAGTCAGAATGCCAGAAACTAATCAGTCTTTCTTGGTGGCCTGAACTGTGAATAAAGTAAACTAAATCAAGGCAAAGATCCCAAAATATCTGTTGCCCAAAACACATTTGTCTAATGACCCCAAACAAAGACACAGGATGTAAACTGACATAATGATAATGTAAAGCCCGGCGCAGACAGAGCCGACTCGACCCGATCCGACTGGTTTCAATCGGGCTAGAGGTGGGCCCGGTCGGTCTGATCCGTTTCATCGTGTTTAATTGGCCCCAAATAGCATCCGACTGTCTTTCGACTGGCAAAATGTGTGTTGCAAGGCACTGAAAACTGAGCCGATCCGAATGAAAACCAGTCGAGTCGGGTCGAGTCGGCTCTGTCTGCAGAGGGCTTAAAGGGACAGATCCACTTTTACAAAACGTCTGAACAGCTTTCAGTTGACGGATGGGGATCAATGTAACACACACAAAAAAAATCACAGCGAACAGCCCTCTAATTTGGATTCTACGAATGAAAAACGAATGCGTCCCTCCATTTAAACTATATATCGGTCAATAAAGGAGTTCAACTGATTTAGCATAATATTACAACAATATAGTACTAATTCTCGTAAAGGTATTGTGAAGCCGACATTTGTTAACGTATGTCACGGAAAAAGATCTCAAAAAGAAAGAATATATAATTACATGTAGTCAGTTTAAGCGAAGTTTGGGTATTTTGCTTGGTAAACGCTCACACATTAGTACTTATGCGCGGCTCACGTAGCTAGCGGGGGTCACGTAGGGGTCATGCATACCGATCTGGCGCTCCGTGAAATCTATGTACGAACTTACTCACCGGCCAAAAATACGTATTTTGTACATAATTAACCGACGTCCCTCAGTTTATTCAGTTTTAGGTCTATAACTCCACGAAAAAGAGATTTCAAGCCCTAATTTTTTCAGGCATGCTATTAAATGACATTTCCTTTCATATAAGACAATAACCTCGCAACATTTGAATTTTGGCTTGCAAAAGTGGATCTCTCCCTTTAAGGTGTGTTCTGGTTGCTCATTCTGGCATGTACAATTTAGCAATAGTGCCAGACTAAATTTAGTGGCTAGTTATTTTTAGTTGGATTTTGGCTTTCAAATAGTGTGCCCATTCATATATTACACTTATTTTTTCATTAATCTCACCCCCCAAACATTATTTATCAACGTGCCCTCACAGTCACAAGTCAAACTGTAAAGTAAGCTATGATTCCTTTAAATTCATGTACATCTAGAGGAAACTGATCAATTACAACATTTTTCAAATGATGGAAAATGAGCAAGGAAAAAGCTCCGCTGGGAATTGAATCAGAGACCACCAGTTTGCTAGTACTGCTAGACCGGTGCTACTTTTAATACGTGGTACATAATGTACATTACGTACAGTACACACAAACAGTCTTCTCCCACTAGTAGGCAAAGGAGCTGTTTTCCAAAGCAGACTGTGTATTGTGTAATCCTATATAAGGCAAAGGAGGTGTACTGTATCTCAGACTGTGTAATCTATTGTTGTGCCAACAAGGCAGTGAGCTCTCACGTAATCCTCCCATTGTGTCTCACCATGGTCTGTCAATGGTATGTCTATGGGCTGTCTAACCACTCATTTGAATGATAAAGGACCCACCACAGACTTACTACTTGGTGTGTACAGTACTTGGTATTAGAGGGCTTCTTTGGTACATGTTCAACCAGTTAGTGCTTTATTTGTCTTTGTACATTCATGTGCTGGCACAATATGCACTGACTCTTTTTTTTTTTTTTTTTTTTTGTCTTGTTGATTCTGCGAAGGGCAAGTAAAGAGAAGATTTCTCCAATTGTAGTTGCTCCTGACCCAAGACCTGAATCTAGTGGTCCCAAAAGAAAGAGAAATCATGTGTAAACAAAGTCTGTTTTACATGGTCCAGTGAAAATATGTAACAAAATATGGTGGCCCAATGGCCCAATAAATACCATGGGCTAGTGGGCCCATTGCAATGTATACTTATTGACCAGTCCACATTATATGATCATCGAAATTTGGCCAAGAAACCGCCTACTATTGTACTAGCAAAATTATTTATCTATTTCAATGAGATAGATATCGCCAACGAGGAATCGCCCATACGCCGTGTGTTTTACGACCACGCGGTTTTCTTCCAATATTTCTGTATTTAACGATGCTTAGGTTTGGATTTTACCACACAAGCCCTATTTCAATACATATTCAACACTAATGATCAATAAGATGTATTCGGCTACTTTCCCAAAACTGGACTTGGGCTTTAAACTATGTTGAGGATTTGAATTTTGAAATCCAACATCTTGGATTTTCATCATTGATTTTCTTTCTTTCATTAGATTTCTTGTTTTCAGCATTTTTAAAACAATCCATTATAGTGTGATCATATGTACCTTTTACTTTGTACTGTCCTCATCCTGAAAGCAAGAATGATTAAATAAACAAGTTTGCAAGATCAGAGAGCTCTAGCCTGAAAAGACGAGCCGATATTACCAATTATGACTGGCCATATGTAGCAAAACCCGGCACAACTGTTGTTCATGTTTTGAAGGAATGGGCATTTTAAGATCACCTAATGTGTGTAAAATAAGATCTACATGATTGTAAAAATGATACAATCATATCTTTTTCAATGTTATTGACCAATAAGTCAGAACAAAGGATCTGATGAAAGCTTGTGACTGATGAGGGCTTTTTAATAGTGCGAAAATCTACATTGTTATTTCTAACAATCAATGCCGGATTTTGCTATAGCCAGACACAATTGATTTAGTATGGATCATACTAGTGATAACACTAACATGGTACACATCGTATTGATCAGTGCAGCAGATCTGCATTTCATACTAGTGATAACACTAACATGGTACACATCGTATCAGTGCAGCAGATCTGCATTTCATACTAGTGATAACACTAACATGGTACACATCGTATCAGTGCAGCAGATCTGCATTTCATACTAGTGATAACACTAACATGGTACACATCGTATCAGTGCAGCAGATCTGCATTTCATACTAGTGATAACACTAACATGGTACACATCGTATCAGTGCAGCAGATCTGCATTTCATACTAGTGATAACACTAACATGGTACACATCGTATCAGTGCAGCAGATCTGCATTTCATATTGCGCTTTGTCAGAACATTGCAGGCTTGGCTGGCCCCTTTGTACAAATCTAAATTGTATCAATCTAATACTTCTAGCAGTTATAATATAATGCTAACGTGCGCTGCGTATTGTGCGTTTGCTATTCAGTGCAATGCATGTATTATAGAGGTATTCTAGCACTACAATGCTTGGCTCGTGGCATTGCAGTGTGTATCAATGAAGAATGCAAGGTCTTAATTCAGTTTGAACAAAAACTTCAATAATCATAGAAATTTAATGTGTACACTTAAAATTATGCATTGTACACAAATGCTAATCAGAATAAATCATGACAAATCAATTGAAAGGAATTTTGAACTCTAATTCATCTAGACAATTGACTGATATTTCTTGAGGTCTCTACACAAAACATTCATTATAAAATATCTGATGATAAATACTAGAATGATTATTTTTCTAGTTATTTTGTTATTATTGTACAAAAGTACTAAATAGAGCGCAGTAGAGTAGTAGCTGCGCTATAATATTCATCTTCAATTCAGCCAGCTACATACATGTATTGTAGTTACAGCTATGATTTAATGAGAGTGTTATTTTCTTCACAGCTTGGAATGTTCATGTAGTAAGATGATTCTTGGAGCCCTTTAAAGGATCTCAGTAACATTGTCCAAATCCTCAAAATCCAATTAGAATTCTAGCGGTTCTCTCATACCTTGTTGTGGGACATGTTTTGGTTTTTCAAATTTCACTTTCGTTAAAAAGATATTCACAATTTAAGTTGTTATATCATAGATGTTCAATTATCCACTGAACTGCAAAAACCATGTACATAATCATTAATGAGTAAGTGAATAACACTTTGCATTTTTGCTCATTACTCAGCCATTTAAAGGGATAGTTGAGTTTTGGAGGGCGCTACACATAATTTTTTTTGTGAGATAATGAAAAACTGAGTGTAAAATTTGAAAGAGCATAATATTTTACTTACAGAATAAACTTTATTTGATAACAATCGGTTCAGAAAAGGCTGAAATATCCATAAACGTAACCATTTGTAATAAATGTGGGGCCCCACAAATATTAGCTAATTTTGAACCATTACAATTTTTTTCAAAATGCTTCCTCTTTTAAAAAATTGTCAAAAGAAGTTTTTTAATCTCTATCTAATCACTATTTTTACGAACCTTCACATGCACAATATTTTATTTAAAATGGTTTAAACCAATGAGTTTTTAGAGAGCGCCATCTTGAGTTTGAACACCTCTGTTTGAATGATAAAAGGCTTTTTACTCAGTCGTTTGTGATTTTGAATTCTTGTCAAACATGGTAGAGTAATAACTATTAGTTTGTAATGTAATGGTGCAGGTTTTGGTTACTAAAATTCAATTTGACCAAAACTGTACTCTCTTTACCAGAACTCAACTATCCCTTGATATTTTCACAAAACACCCAGCGGACATATCAGATTTATTTTAAAACAACAATACATTGTGTCAACCACTGGTCACTTTTTGCACATAGTATGTCAACAAAGTTACTACGGTAGATCCCTTTAAGACTGCCCCATGCCCCAAGGCTCAGTGCACCTTGGCTGTTGACATGTTTACATGTAATGTGCAGCTGATGGCAGGTTTACTGGCTATACAGGGTGGCCCAAACAGGTTAACATTTACAAAAAAGTGAACCTGACATGGTGTCACTCTCAAACACAAAATATAGTCCAAAATGTAGATTCTTAATATCGTTTATCATTGGAAAAGACACCCTACTGTATCTGATAGACGTACCGTAAAACTCTGTGTATAAGACGCACTCGTGTATAAAACGCACCCCCAACTTTCTATTTTTTTTTTTTAGAATTTTTTTTTCATGAATATTCATATATTCATAAGGTAGCAATGCTCATTAAATATGCAAAATACTAAATTCATTAATAACTTTTTTGTTGAGAAAAATGTATAATCACTGTTTAGAAAATTGAATATTAAATGAGTGCTGCTACTCATGAATATCTGAATATTCAATTAGTAGCAGTGTTACTGCTTAAAAACTTGCATTTTGTTTTGCTAACCACTATAATTTATGTAGGAAAAAGGTATATTTTGATAAATGTTCCCCCTTATATCAAGCTCTTGTCATGCCCTAGACCAGTTTAATTTATATGCATTAAACATTTTTTTTTTTTTTGGCTGTACCTGTGTATAAGATGCACCCCCCACTTTGAAAATTTTCCGACGGAAAAAAAGTGTGTCTTATACACACGGTAATCACTTTTTTTGTGGGGGGGGGGGGTGGGGGAAGTGCCCCTGTTTTGTTTTCTGGGGGCTACCTTGTATTGTGGTTCAGATGTGGCCCCCTCAGTGACTCGAGTGATAAACACGTCAGTTGATCCAGTATGCAATGTGGTTCAACCCAGTTGTAGGCATTCAATTTCAATTCAATTTATTCAACAAATAAAATCCAATAATAAAACAATCAGTGCTTGGGACCTCAGAGAATCAGCATGCGCTTGTGTTTGGGGCCCCAACTTGATGCATTAACTTTGGTATGCTTTTATACCCTATAATGGAATAATTTGAGTCTGATGAAAGATTTATTGGTTGCTTCAGCCTTCAAGTCATGTGAGACTTCTGTACAAGTATTTACAAAAGGATAGTCATACATATATTTATAGCATACATGTGCTCACAAACAATTCACTCCCAACTGCTGATAAAAAACAAGGGGAAAAAGAATGAATACAAAATTGTACAATATTGTACAAAAATTGTACATGCACACACAATAGAGACATTCCGATCGGTTGTTGGCTGTACAGACATATTTGGATTATTTGATTGGAATGAAATATGCCCTAGGTTCACTGATTTACATGCTCCCCTCCCCACTTTGCCTGTCCCTATTCCCCCCCCCCCCCCTTTGTCTTATTTGATACTACAGAACAATCAATAGCTTATAAATTATATGAATAATTATTACAAAATTGTTCACAATTATATGTGACAAGTGCAACTCATGAACTAATTAAGTAATTGTTGTGTGTGTGGGGGGGGGGGGGGGGGGGGGGGAGAGGGCAACGAGAGGGGTATCAATACTTGTTCATGGCCTCTTTTAACCTGTTCCCTTTGATATTCTGCAATCCCTACAGATTTTTGTACACAACCCACCTAGTCAGGGTGGTCAAGGGGTTAACTGTTAACATTGCATTAATATCATTATGTGATACATGTAAGTTGGTGAAGACACGTTAGTCATACGATGATGCTTTTTTATGCCTCCGCCAACGAAGTGGCCGGAGGCATTATGTTTTCGGGTTGTCCGTCCGTCCGTCCGTCCGTCCGTCCGTACGTCCGTCCGTACGTCCGTCCGTACGTCCGTCCGTACGTCCGTCCGTACGTCCCGTTTTCGTTCTCGCGATATCTCAAGAACCAGTTGACGGATCAATTTCAAACTTGGTATGAGTGTACATATTGGGGTGACAATGATCTGATTAGATTTTAGGTGTCATGAGGTCAAAGGTCAAGGTCACAGGACTCAATATATATGCAAAAATGCCTCGTTCTCGCGATATCTCAAGAACTGGTTGACGGATCAAATTCAAACTTGGTATTAGTGTAGATATTGGGGTGGCAATGATCTGATTAGATTTTAGGGGTCATGAGGTCAAAGGTCAAGGTCACAGGACTCGATATATATGCAAAAATGCCTCGTTCTCGCGATATCTCAAGAACTGGTTGACGGATCAAATTCAAACTTGGTATTAGTGTAGATATTGGGGTGGCAATGATCTGATTAGATTTTGGGGTTCATGAGGTTAAAGGTCAAGGTCACAGGACTCAATATATATGCAAAAATGCCTCGTTCTCGCGATATCTCAAGAACTGGTTGACGGATCAATTACATACTAGGTATGAGTGTACATATCGGGGTGCCACTGATCTGATTAGATTTGGGGGGTCATGAGGTCAAAGGTCAAGGTCACATGACTCAATATGTATGCGAAAATGGCTTGTAATTGCAAAATTTCAAGAACTGAATGTCAGATTTCAATCAAACTCGGTACCTGTATCATAAAGAGTCAACGTAGCCATAAAATGTTGGGGTCATGAGGTTGAGGTCAAGGTCACGGGACTCATTATACATGCAAAAAAGCTTGTAATACCAAAATCTCAAGAACTAAATGTCAGATTTCAATCAAACTTGGTACCTGACTGTTTTTTAGGGAGCCATCAAAGATTGGGATCATATGGTCAAGGTCACAGGACTCAAAATATAAGAAAAATTAAATCAGTGCATGTTAATTTGGGCATATTAAAATCGCGTGATAGCGGAGGCATAATTTTCGATTGCGCGCAATCGAAGATCCATCTAGTTTTTTCTAGCTGCCCAGACAACCAGTTTGCCATGTTGTTGTAATTCATATCCATATATTTGTTTTCCTTATCCAGTGAATGTGGTTAAGGCCCTGCAGGAGTTCTGGCAGATGTTGTTATACTATATAACATATATCTTGTAATATTTGTTTTCTTTATCTGGACAGTGAATGTGGTTGAGGCCCTGCAAGAGTTCTGGCAGATGTTGTTATACTTATATATCTTGTAATATTTGTTTCCTTTATCCAGTGGATGTGGTGGAGGCCCTGCAGGAGTTCTGGCAGATGTTGTTGTACTTATATATCTTGTAATATTTGTTTTCTTTATCCAGTGAATGTGGTTGAGGCCCTGCAGGAGTTCTGGCAGATGTTGTTGTACTTATATATCTTGTAATATTTGTTTCCTTTATCCAGTGAATGTGGTTGAGGCCCTGCAGGAGTTCTGGCAGATGTTGTTGTACTTATATATCTTGTAATATTTGTTTCCTTTATCCAGTGAATGTGGTTGAGGCCCTGCAGGAGTTCTGGCAGATGTTGTTGTACTTATATATCTTGTAATATTTGTTTCCTTTATCCAGTGAATGTGGTTGAGGCCCTGCAGGAGTTCTGGCAGATGTTGTTGTACTTATATATCTTGTAATATTTGTTTCCTTTATCCAGTGAATGTGGTTGAGGCCCTGCAGGAGTTCTGGCAGATGTTGTTGTACTTATATATCTTGTAATATTTGTTTCCTTTATCCAGTGAATGTGGTTGAGGCCCTGCAGGAGTTCTGGCAGATGTTGTTGTACTTATATATCTTGTAATATTTGTTTTCCTTATCCAGTGAATGTGGTTGAGGCCCTGCAAGAGTTCTGGCAGATGTTGTTATACTATATAACATATATCTTGTAATATTTGTTTTCTTTATCTGGACAGTGAATGTGGTTGAGGCCCTGCAGGAGTTCTGGCAGATGTTGTTATACTTATATATCTTGTAATATTTGTTTCCTTTATCCAGTGAATGTGGTTGAGGCCCTGCAGGAGTTCTGGCAGATGTTGTTATACTTATATATCTTGTAATATTTGTTTCCTTTATCCAGTGAATGTGGTTGAGGCCCTGCAGGAGTTCTGGCAGATGTTGTTATACTTATATATCTTGTAATATTTGTTTTCTTTATCCAGTGAATGTGGTTGAGGCCCTGCAGGAGTTCTGGCAGATGTTGTTGTAATATATATCTTGTAATATTTGTTTTCTTTATCCAGTGAATGTGGTTGAGGCCCTGCAAGAGTTCTGGCAGATGTTGTTATACTATATAACATATATCTTGTAATATTTGTTTCCTTTATCCAGTGAATGTGGTTGAGGCCCTGCAGGAGTTCTGGCAGATGAAGGCAGCCAGGGGCACAGAGCTGAAGAACGGCCCCATCGTTGTCTACGAGTCCGTCCCCTCCTCCACCCCGCCCTACGTCTGCTTTGTCACACTCCCAGGGGGAAGCTGCTTCGCAAGCTTTCAGGTAAATAAAGAAATTATGTCTTCCGACAACAAACTTATGACAGAGGTGATGGTGTCGGTGATAATAATGATGATGGTGGGGGTGGTGGTAATGATGATGATGGTAATAGTGATGATGATTTTGTGATGATGATGATGGTGGTGGCAGTGATGAGGTTGGTGGTTGTGATGGTGATGGTGGTGGTGATGGTGATTTTGATTATGTCTCAGTGATGATGACGATGATGATGACGATGATGATGGTGATGGTGGTGATGATGATGGTGATGATGATGGTGATGGTGATGGTGATGGTGATGATAATGAATTGTTGGTGTTGGTGGTGATGACGAGGTTGTTGGTGGTGATGATGTTGCTTCTGATGATTGTGATGATGATGGTTATAGTGCTGCTGCTCCAGCATCTTTACAACATGATTCTACTGATAAATTTGTCACATTAAGATTACTTTTCAGTAGTGTGCAATATCTCCATTTACAAATTCTTGCTTGTATCTTGTAACGTTGCAGGACTGTCCGACCAAGGCTGAAGCGAGACGGAGTGCAGCCAAGATAGCGTTGATGAACTCAGTCTTTAATGAGCACCCGACCAGGAAGATCACAGACCGCTTCATCCAGCAGGCGGTGGATGATGCCAAGAAGTCCTTTAACGTAAGAATCAGTATTTCTTTATGTTATTTTTGTATTTTGTCTGAAATTCTGAACTGCATTATATAGTGCTGTTGATGAGTCCCGGGTACCCGGGTTCCGCCAACAAATGTCGAGGCCTGGGCGCAAAAATCAATACTCAATTTCCCGGAAAAAAAAGCAAGTCCCCTTATTGAAGTTTGAACGCATGAGTTATTATGTTCATTCAAGTGACATAAATGCGCTCAATTTTTTTCAATTGAATGAACATGTTTTCCCAGCTGGCGTGACATGCCGATCGTGTAATCAACAAATGGGTAAATTTTGGGTACCCGGGACTCGCCCGAAAAATTATTGCGAGTCCCGGGTAGTAAATACTCCCGAAATCAACAACACTAACTGCATATAAATATTTTGGACATTTTTTTTGGAAAGGATGCAGTGGATGATGCCAAGAAGTCCTTTATAAAGTAAGAGTTTTTTTTAAAATATAAAACGCGGATGTGAACAATAGCCCACCAGAGTTGGAAAGGATTTAGGAAGGCCAATCAAATGGTTCACTGCAACTCAGACACTGAAGAAAACAATCTATATAAAAAATAAAGGACAAATTATGAATTAGAAAGGAGGTTAACATGCGCACAGCTTTTCTCTATAGATGGTATTCTTTTTATTTGTATTTAATCTAAACTTGATATATTTTGGACATTTTGTTGGAAAGAATGCTGAAAAAAATACATGGGGGCGACAAGCGATTCGCCCCCGAAACCTTTGAATCGCCCCCGTGAGCCACGGCACGGGGGCGAAAAAAACCCGGGAGAAGTCCATGCTGGAGTTCAAGGAACTGATGACCTGATCCGATTGCTTCATTGCAATCTAAGAGCATGTTAATTTTGTTGTTGACTGAATCTTATTATCTCACACATTCTCTGTCTTTATCTCAATGGGCAGGGACCAATTGAAGATGAGCAGGACCCTTGCTTTTTTTTCTTTTTTTTCAACTAATGACATGTTTTCTTACATTTGTTGAGCTGAACTAGATTTCAATGGAGAAATCCATGCTGGAGTTTCAAGAACTGAAGACGCCGATCCGATTGCTTCACTGGAATTCAGAAACATGTTAATTTTGGTGTCTTGATCACACTTTCTCTTTCTTTTATCGATGTGCAGGGACCAATTGAAGATGAGCAGGACCCCAGCACTAGTCTTGGAGCGTTCCGCTTCATGCTGGAGGCCAACCGGGAGAAGTCCATGCTGCAGTTCCAGAAGCTATTGCTGTTCTACTAGATTTCACTAGCATGTTATTTTATCGCAGACTGATCATATTTTAAATTTGACACACATTCTTGTTGTTATCTCCTCAATGTGCAGGGACCGATTGAAGATGAGCAGGACCCCAGTACTAGTCTGGGAGCGTTTCGCTTCATGCTGGAGGCCAACAGAGAGAAGTCCATGCTGGAGTTCCAAGAACTGATGACGGTGTTCCAGCTGCTGCACTGGAACGGATCCCTGAAGGCCATGCGGGAACGGGACTGCTCCCGGCAGGAGGTCCTGGCCCACTACTCCCACCGAGCCCTGGACGATGACATGAGGTCCCAGATGGCCCTGGACTGGATCTCCCGGGAGCAGGAGACCCCCTCCCTCATCACCAAGGAGCTCACCGTGTCCGACGAGGAGATCGAGCATGCACGCCATGCTGGGAGGGAGCTCAGGTTCCCCAAGGAGAAGAAAGATATCCTGATGCTGGCCTGCAGTCAGATTGGGCCAATGTAGACTGACTTAGGACTAAGACTACATGAGTTATTGGTCTAGTCTGAAACTTTAAAGATATGTCTTCATACATGCTAGCCTGCAGTCAGATTGGGTAAATGTAAACCACATTTAGACCAAGACCTGGAACTGGCTTTAGTGATGTTAAATCCTGAAAGAAAATGAAGACTATTTTGTCTAACTTGGCTTGTGGATCTAGAAACTCCCCTGACATGAGGTCCCAAATAGCAGCCACTTCGATAAAAGATCTATATCTTGATACCCGTTGGTTTGTTGGGCCAATGTTGACCAAGATATATAAATCTGACGTGAGAAATGTTGCATCGTGAACGAACAGAAAGGCCTACAGTCAGATGGGCCAATACAGGTCCAAATGGAGACCAGGTTCGGGAACTCTGAGGTCAGTGATGTTATTTTCTAAAGAAAAGGGAATAATGTTTTGATCTTCCGGAAATTGGCTTGTAGATCGAATTGTATATCCTCATAATATAGAATCTTTAGACCAGGATCTAAACCTTACTTGTACATTTCCAATTGGAGAACAATCTGAATGTACACTAATTGGACTAGAGGCTAGAATTGGTATCAAATCTGTAGATATAATGTTCAGAGTATTCACAAGGACATGGAATTATTGATGAAAGAGTACCAGTCATAATGGCAATGCTAAGGCGTAAGCCATTCGATTTCTAACAGTAGTTTTGTCTTATAAAATGTAACTTCCTCTTTGTATGAAAGTGTGACTTCTTATTAAACCGTGATTCTTGTATGAAAGTATTTATAAATGTTTCCTTCAGAACTATGCCAGATGACAACATTAATGAGTTTCCAACTATAATAATGAACAATAGCTAGAGAAGAACTCATAACAAATGAAGCACATCGCTATGTGCTAACAAGAGGTAAGACAAAGGCCATTCAAGACAATTCTTTGGATTATTTCATTGAGATTTTTACTGAGGGGCAAGTTTCACTGAAGATGGGTAGAAGGACAAACTAGAAATATAATCAATCTAGACATTCATTGGCAGAGGCACAACAATATTTTGATAAACAGTGAAGTGAAAACAATTACTTTTTTATTCAAAACATGTAGATATGACAAGTACTATGAACTTGCATTGTGTATGACAGGTTATGTATCCCCCAGAGTTCTGCTGGTGCTCATCTTGTGTAGAAAGTCACTTGGTTTCTGGAGTCTGGGACTAAATGAGGGTTTATTAGATTGTTATTAATCCGTTCAGGACTGATTGATTTAGCTATAACATACTGTATACTGTGACCGGCTATAGCAAAACCCTGCACTTGCTGGTAAATCAATGTTTTGAAGATATGTGCATTTTCAATTTACGTAAAATGTCTTAAAGACTAGAATTGTTCACACTCTTATCTTGTATCAACATTTGTTGAACAACTTATGAATTCGAAGCTTATGATGTGGCCGTTCTAATGGCATGAACATCTACATGTTGATATTTACCGACACGTGCAGGGTTTTGCTATATCATCCAAATCAATCCAAGCCCAAATATTTTGTAACCAGTCTTGGAACAGGATACTGTGGAGATATGGTTTGTAGCATGTTTTACAAACATCTTCCAGCCATTGTTTTATAATGGCTTACTGTAGGGTGTCAGTTGGTTTATAGTGAGGGTCCATTCAATTGCTATTAAATTGAAGATAAGTCTTTCAAATTCCAGCTATATTGTTTTATACACCGAATAGAAAGATAATTGGTTGCCAGTGTTAATTCAAACTAGAGGATAGATAACGTAGTAAAACATCTTTTGACAACATTGATTTTTTAACAATTTCAGCCTTTGTATTCTACCGAGTATGTTATGGTGGTAAGGATTGTGAATTTAATATATTAATTGTCCATTTAGCATCTTCACATCATGAGATGCAGACAATTAATAGCATGTAAAACATACAAGATTGCTTTCTTAATAGTGATTGTTTGCATTAGGAACAGTTTCATTTAGTTGAAGGTGGCCAAGTGGGGTTTTTTGGTCAACTTTGATTTTAGGAAAATACAAAAAGTAATCAAGACTATAGTTTAGGTCTGAAATTATATTATTGAGAATTCTATTTTCTTGTTTTCCTATTTTTTTCTGTTCTAAGTTTATGTTAACTTACTTTAAAACTGTTTTTTAAGTTGTTTTATTATTATTTCGAGCTTTCTTTGTAATTATAAATTATCTAAAACCAGAACGTGCTATTATGTTTTAATATTTATAGTTGAATTTGTCTTATTGCTTTAATATGTCAGATTATATAAACAACTCTTTAATTTGTATGTACATACATGTATGTAAATAAATTCATAGTTTTGTATGGGTATTTATGGTGCGGATACAGTTGCTTTTAGTGTTTTTATATAAATAAACTTTAATTTAAATTATTGTCACAACTTGAATATTGCCAAGTTAATATGACCAAAGTTGAAGTATGTTTAGGGCCAGAATGATACAAGTACCACTTTGATCATTAATGGTGATAATACTTAATGGTGGCTACTTATATAGTACATTCCATCTTTGTTAATCCCATTTGTATATTCCTTGTCATTTGTGGCCTGGTAGGGCAAGAAAAATCAAAGCTTCTTCAATGTTAGTGACCAGAATCTTAAGTCTGGTTGCCAGAAATAAAGAGAGACTTTTTAAAGTGGCGTGGACAAGGCAAATAGAGGACGCTAGTCATATTACGTGCGCACTACGCACGAGATGCGCCGTCTGTACAGACAAATGGTATGCCCTTTTAGCAGCACGTTTGTTCTAGCCTAGTTGACGGTCATGGTGCGGCCCAGTGCGGGTAGCTGAGTAATTTTTTCCCCGGCCCTCTATATGTCTTGTCCGCGCAACGTTAAAGTCTGCCATATTTGGCTGCCCACTCAGGCAAGCAATATGGTTGGCACTAAGCCTTTTGGTTGCCATGGGCTAATTCTGAGCCATTGTATATTACTTTAGGATTAATTTGATTAGTAGTGATTGATATTGGAATGTGAAACAAAACAATTACATAATATAGTGAAATGTTTATAATTATATATAGGCTGGAAGGGAAATTAATGATGAGATAAATATGGATTGTATTTCTTTTTTTTAGCAGGTTAAATGGAAAATTCACTGACATATTAAAAGCAAATTTAAACACACCAAAAAATGTTCTTTCTCATTGAAGGGGCGATAAGTTAAATAAGTAAACTGTTATTAAAAAATGTATTTTTCCAGTGATAAACTGTCTTAGATTAAACGTCAATGATTAAACTGTCTTAGATTCCATTCCATACTTAGAATCCACCTTGCACTTTAGGCTATGTCTGTTGCTTTGTCAGGCAAGCCCTGGTAACCTGTTAGGTTTACAGTTTGTGCATAACATGTGGACACATCAACAGGAGGCAGTCATTTAGTGGAAAATGACAAATGGAAATATGTTTTAATTTTTTTATTTCAATGTTTTCTTCCGTAAAATCAGACAATGTGAGTAAGAGATTTGGTTCTAGTTCATTGCTATTCATTTGCCAAAATTAAATGTTTCCTGTTTTAACATTGTAATTTGCATAATGTCCTTATGTGTATATGATTATAAAGAGCTTGCCTATTGTACATAAACATAGGGGTAATGGTGTGTTTGGGTGTGTGTCTATTAAACATTCATAATGTTCTTCAGTAATACTAGTGTTGGTAATCGTTTTGTATTCAGAAAACTTGTTATGTTTAGCAGCAGAGTGTTTTCAAATCTGTTTTAGTGTACTCTTTATAGCCCGGTAACACATCAACGGATTGCGTAAATGGACGTCAAACGGAGACTCTATGCGTTTCTTGTCCGTTCCTTGTCCTAGTGATGTACATTGTTCTATGTTTTGTACATGAAGCAATTGAGACGATTTCATCACCGGAGAATTTAATTTCGCAAATTGTCTTTTCGTTGGGCATACGTTTCCGCTATATGTTGATATCTGACCGGGCCTTAAATGAATTGTGGAAATCAAATCAAATCAAATATGTAGCTTGTCTACTGTTCACCCTACCTTGGTATGATGTTGCTCCTAATGGCCCGGTCAGATATCAACGGATAGCGTAAACGAATGCCCAACGAATAGACAATTTGCGAAATGTAATTATCCGGTGATGAAAGTCGTCTCCATTGCTTCGTGTACATAAAATAGAACAACGTACATCACCGGACAAGGAACGGACAAGAAACGCATACGAACAGAGTGGAACAGATGGAAAATAAAGCTCTCCGTTTGACATCCATTTACGCAATCCGTTGATATGTGACCGGGCTATTAATATTGGTTACCAATGTGAATTATATACACTGTATGGTTGGTAGGATAGGTTCGCATCTCAAACAAGTTTATTATCCGTCATCAAGAGACACTGATTGTGTACACGGTTACAACTATCAAGTAAATAGTTTTATATTTGAATTACACTTCAGCCTTAGTATATTTTTAATTTGAAAGCTATAGAAAACCCTTGTACGGTGCTCGTCCCTGAAACTAAGGGGTTTCAGGGACGAGCACCGTACACAGGTTTTCTATAGCTCAGTCGGTAAGAGCACCAGTCTAGCAATCCGGAGGTCTCTGGTTCGAATCCTGTTGGAATCTCTTTTTCTTTGCCTTCTTTTAATCACAATATATTTCTGGTCCGTTTCTCTATATGTTTGAATTTATTATTGAAAAAAGCTGTATCACTTCGGTGATCCCGCGCATATATCCCCAAGTTGATTTGTATCCTTTGGGTTTATGTCAGGTTTATAATAGCTTCTGACCACTCTGGCAATGAGAACTAAGGGGTTTCAGGGACGAGTACTGTACAAGGGTTTTCTATAGCTCAGTCGGTAAGAGCACCAGTCTAGCAATCCGGAGGCTCGGGTTCGAATCCCGTTGGAATCCCATTTTCTTTGCCTTCTTTTAAGTATATTTTTAACATAAGGGCAATTTCAAGGGGGAGAAACCTGTCCCATAGTTGTTAATACGAATATAAGGCATGCTTGAAACTTCCACTAATGATACATTAATTTTTAAAATAATTGTATGTCTTTGTACATTATAAATAATTATTTTTACGTATTAATTATACATATTGTCATAATACATGATGTGTATTCATTACTCCTTGATTATACATGTATTCTTCTGAATCAGTACCTAGTATGTTTGTGTGTGTCTGCATACATGTAACTCTACTGGCTTTGCTTCTGAATCAGTACCTAGTATGTTTGTGTGTGTCTGCATACATGTAACTCTACTGGCTTTGCTTCTGAATCAGTACCTAGTATGTTTGTGTGTGTCTGCATACATGTAACTCTACTGGCTTTGCTTCTGAAACAGTACCTAGTATGGTTGTGTGTGTCTGCATACATGTAACTCTACTGGCTTTGCTTCTGAATCAGTACCTAGTATGTTTGTGTGTGTCTGCATACATGTAACTCTACTGGCTTTGCTTCTGAATCAGTACCTAGTATGTTTGTGTGTGTCTGCATACATGTAACTCTACTGGCTTTGCTTCTGAAACAGTACCTAGTATGTTTGTGTGAGTTTGCATGTAACTGGGTTGCTTTGTTATATTATTCCTGTGGGCTGCAGTGGACGTTGGAATTGCACAGATTTGTACAGATAAAATCTAATTTAATAAAGGCTAAAATAATAAAAGCAAGATATGTATGCGTCACTCTCTTAATTTCTATTGTGTGTCTTTATGTTTGCTCATGTAGGCCTATTATGTATGAATGTGTGTATTTCAGGTTGATGTGTGTGTGTGTGTGTGGGGGGGGGGGGGGGGGGGGGGCGACAGGGATGACGTGTGCTGTGAGCATACAACTGTGTCAGTGTGTGTGCAAGTGTGCTCAACTTGTGAGTGTGTTAGTGAACATGTTTTACTTTTAGGAGCAGACTACGAAGTACGAACCAAGGGCGTAGATACTTGCGTAATACCTATTCACCAGGGGGATGAATGAATAGATCATCCCTCCTGATGAATGGGTATCAATGACAGATCCACACACTGTTCCTTTAGTATCCCCAAGGATATAATATCCATGGTATAATAATATAAGGATATATATAATAATATAAGGATATATCCATGGTATAATAATAATAATAATCGCGATTCATATAGCGCCTAATATTATTGATAATCATCTCAAAGCGATTTACAATGATAATAATTATTACCCCTGGTCATAGGATACAATGCAAACTAGCACACATTGTGTGCACCATCTCCACTCCCTGATGAGGAGCATACCTTCCAAGCGCTCATGGGCTCAGAAGATCGTTCACATAAAGGCTTTCACCTATACCGGGTCCCCATTTATACACTTGGGTAGAGAGCAGCAATTGTGGATTTGTCTTGCTGAAGGACAAAGGCAGTGGGCAGGGTTCGAACCCAGCCTCATGATCGGAAAGCGCGCCACATCTACATTCCTAAGGTTCTCTCATAAATGCCACTGTGAATTGTATCAGTACTTCTATGAATGTCATTCTATTCTTTACATGACGTGTAGGCAACAACATTTCCGAGGGGCTGGGCTATATAAAATATAGCTCAAGGTATTTTGCTAGAATATTATCTTGTCCTTGCAACCGATAATTATACACAAACCACAAAAATAACATACCCTATTATATTAGCCTGTGTCTTATATTGTACGTTTATAATTAGGATATAATAAAGTTTTCCGGAATAGACATGCTTTATGACCGAGTTGTTGCCCGAATTGCCCAATAATGTGGCCGTTTTAAAAACAGGGGGAGGCAGCTAGGAGGGGGGGGGGGGGGGGGATCGAGCTGCAGCCCCTTATAATATATCTCCAAACCCACGTTCCCGGCCCCTCGAGTTCGATTCTCGTATAATGATACAATAACCGCTGCCTTATTTATGGTATGTCTAACCACCTCCCTGGGAAATGCAAATTAAAATGTAGTTTAATAAGGGGGTAAGCAGGCAGGCCCCACGCCACGGCCCTGCACGGTGCCCCTAGCTATTTTCAAGTTTGGGCCGGGGATCGGATCGGATGCTGCGCCGCGTCTACCGTATCGTACCGGATATAGGTAGGTACTATCGCGCGCGTACGTACGTACGCGTACCGCCGGATTGGATCGGATCAAATCCAATTTAAGCCGAGCTCGAGCCTGGAATGCCTGTTGAGTGCAGACGATACAAACCGAAACAAAAGGCGCAAAACAGCAAATAAAGTGAGTATTTTCCCCGTGATATCCATGTTCATCGTTGCATAATATTTGTTAAGTAATTTCACAGAACGTGAACGTTTTAAAAGGTAAGAATGAGAGGGATAATCTAGTGCAAACTTTTATCTGTGCCAGTGTACGTGTGTGCCCATTGCTTTCATTTCGTGTAAGTAGATAGTGCCTAAAAATAGATGGCTATAAAACACAATTTTGAATTTGATTTTGAATGGAGCTGGAGCAAGTTCCCCAACTCATTATTATGATCATGTATTACAAGATGTGACAAGTTACCAATGGTGCAGTAGCATATTTCAAATGCGGCACTATTGCCTTATTGGAATAATAATAGTACTATATTACTAGCTTTCTTTCTATTAAATGTTTTGTAATTATAAATTCATATTTTATCATGTTTATTGTCACTTGTGTGTGTATTTGTTCGACAGTGTCAGTGTCATCTTTGACTATGTAGGAGCTAGGTTCAAGTTGCACAAAGTGGCTAGTCCAAGAAGACTAAAGGTAGCGACGCCAAACGGACCCCGATTTTAGGGCTTGCTATTCTGACAACACGCAAATTTCGATCTTGTTTTTGTGCTAGTAATATCTCAAAAAATATTCACTTATATATAATATATATAAATATTCATTTATCGACTTTTCATGATTTTTCCGTAGACTAACATTATTTGAATGATGATATTATGTTGGTTTGATTAAATAAAGTGAATTTAACGAAGAAAAATGTGCGTTTTGTGTGCGTATTTTTTGAGTTGTGATGTGACTTTTGCGTACGGAGCACTCACCTGCGGCGAACACTTCCGGGTTGAACGATCTCGTTCTTTCGTATTTTCCCGAAGTTTTCATGAGTCTACATGGCTTCAAAGTACATCAAAATAAAGGTAAGAGTTTTCTTCTTCATATCTATGAAATTTCTGATTTTTTAATGCTATATTTTCTTGAGATTTGAATGGTGAAAAAGATGACAAATAAGACCAAAAATATGACCGGATTTCAACTGGCTATATCTTTGCACCTACCCCTACAGACAAGCTATGGACAAAACTTTTCGGACTCTGTGATTGGTCAGCTTTCATTTGATACCAAATTTATGGCCAATCACAGTGTCGCATATGTACCGCAAGAGCTAGTTTGATCATATACTCATTGAAAATTGTTAGAATCGATCCACTTGTGATCGATCTACTGCCCTCAATGTTGGATTATAGTACAGTTTACTGTAGTCCCAGTTACTGAAATTCATGTTATTAGTAATATTACAAGCAAATTATTTTATTGCTTGAATATTACTTTTTATTTGTGGGGAGGCTGGAAATATGACATTTGCAAGATTTATGTGGACTTTTTTCTTATAAAACTTGAATAATTTTCAAAAAGTGGGAAACAAGGGCCTGGGGAGTGGGGTAATTATAAATACAAAATTTTTTTTCTTGGGGAGGGGGGGGGGGGGGGGGTTTCTTTGGGGGGTAGCTTTGGGGGGTAGGGGTGGGTTTTTTCTTTGGGGGTGGGGGGGGGGGTGGGGTGATGGGGGGGGATTATAGCACTGGGGCTTTCTTCCTTCTAATCCTACACTTTTTTTAATTTTCAGCGGTGGATTAGTGGCATGCCCCTTCCATCTTTTTTTTTGGTTTACAAATGAATTTAAAATGTTACCCTGCTATTTTTTTTTTCACTCGTGGCAATCTCCCCCCCTATGACAAATATAGATATAAATTCATTTTTCATGTTCAATTATTACAATTGATAGGAAAGTGCAATTTTGTGACTGTGGTGACCCCCCCCCCCCCCCCCCCCCAACCCTCTTTTTGCTTTTTTCCTTTTTTGTTTACAATTAAAATGGGAATGTTATCTAGCTTCTTTTATAGGGCACTTAACGGCCCCTGTTATTTATTTTTTTTAGTGATTAAGAACACATTTCTTTCCCATGTTTCTTTTTAAGGGTGTGCATAATTAGAATGGGGGCATACCCCACATTATATGTTTGTGTTTTTTTTTACAGTAGATTTTTCTGTGCTGTTTTTTTTTTTTACAATGGATTTGTCTGCGCTGTTGATTGTTTGTTTTTACTGGGGCACTCTTCCGCCCCTCCCATACCCCATAATTGTTTTTTCTTTTCATGTTTTTAAGGTTCAGGAGGTGTTTTTTTTTTCAGGGTGTTTATAAAAGGGGGGCATAACCAGTACCTATTTGTTACTTAATTTTGTATCAATTTTGTAAAACAAGTGATTATAATAATTTTACTTAGCCTACCTGTTAAGAGGTGTTATAAAAATAGGGGGCATACCTCCTCCCCTTCTGTCCCAATTATTATTGTACAGGGTTTTTTTTTTTCAAGGGATGTTCATACTTCATAAACTTGGCGATGTGGAGGTATTTCCCACCCCTTCTTACACACCATCTTTCTTTCCTTTTTTACTCTTTTTAAATAAGCGGTTCCATGACATATGCTCCGCCGAAAATTGCTCCGAAATATGCGACAAAAGCTCCGCGACAAATGCTCCGCGGCAAATGCTCCGCCGACATATGCTCCGCCGACAATTACTCCGCCGACAATTGCTCCGCCGACAATTACTCCGCCGACAAATGCTCCGCCGACAATTGCTCCGCCGACAATTGCTCCGCCGACAAATGCTCCGCCGACAGATGCTCCGAAGATGCGACAAATGATCCGCGATATTTGCTCCGTCGACAAATGCTCCACCGACAAATGCTCCGCCGACAAATGCTCCTCCGACATTTGCTCCGCCGACATTTGCTCCGCCGACAAATGCTCCGCCGACAATTGTTCCGCCGACATTTGCTCCGCCGACAATTGCTCCGAAGATGCGACAATTGCTCCGAAGACGCGAAAATTGCTCCGCCGACAATTGCTCCACCGACAATTGCTCCGCCCACAATTGCTCCGCCGACAATTCAGTTTAAGAGGTTCGTAATTCCGAAGGTTCAATTATTCCGAAGTTTCGTTATATTAGTCCGAAAATAAAATAGGGTCGTCAATACGAAAATGAAATCTGGTTTGTTACTAAAATTTGTGGTTGATTTCTGGTAAAGAGAAACTCAACTATCCCTTTAAGCATACCTCTCCCCCTTCCCCTCCCTTGGCAAGACCAATTCAACATTTCAGTTTATTTCATTTTTTTAATTGGCACTATAGCATTATAAAATAGCAGAATTTATTTTGAAGTGTTTGCAATAATCAACCTTCGGAATGACTAACCTAAAGGTCCTTTCCGATTGAGCGGCGAACGTTGGCGAACGTTTACGAATATAGCGAAATCGCGGGATTTCGCCAAGATTCGTTAACCGTTGCAAAAGTTTGTTAAAGGTTGCAAGAAAATTCACAAACCGTCGCAAACGGTTTTTCTTGTCGCAAAGAAAGTTTCAACATGTTCAAAATTTCTTTACGAACGTATTTTTCACAAATTGTTGCAAAACAGTCCCAAGCCTCTGCAAACGGTTTTAAGACATGTCGCTAACGTTCTAACCAAATGACTATATGATTCATTTATAAGCAGCCCATTGAATGGCGAATGCTTAAAGGACTTCTAAATTAGAGGATTTAGAACGCTGTTCCTATGTATTATTACCTGTAAATCACGAATCCAGCATTTAATTTTAATAATTTTATCTCACTATGGTAAAAAAATGAAAAATAAAGACATTTTGAGACCTCTTCTTGAAACGTGCGAGCTGATTGGCTGAATTGGGCTGTGACGCGTGAGAAGTAAGTTGCACCGACGTTTGTACACAGAATGACTGGTTTGACTCCTCATTTCAACATCCAATTTCATAAAGGAAGACAATGTATAGATATCTTATTCGGAATAAGTTTTCTTATCAATACATTTTCTACATACTCAATGAAATGATTTGACACAAAATGTCCAGATTTCGTGAGTTTGGTAACTTTTCCAGAACGAAGTTCTGATCTTATCTGGGATTGCATTGCGTGCTTTGTCAATGCAAACGACGCGATAGTTAGCAGCACGTAGCATATATATCCATGCATTGTGCACGACTGCGGCATTGTATGACTATCCCACGCATTTCCTAGAATAACGCGCCCTCGCGGTTTCCTTGTGTGGAGAGAGAGGAGTAGAGAGAGGGAGAGGAGGTGAAAGAAACGTGATTCGATCGTGGGAATAACAATCTACCCATTATAATTTTAATTCTTATTTGATATAGCATGTATAATTATATTTTAAATCAAGGGGGTATAAGAAGCCTCCTTGGTATAATCATGGACCCTACCCTAGATAGTAGGGTCCATGGTATAATCGATGTCTAATACTTTACACAGTACAACCACATCAAACTCGCTAAAGACGCTAAACTCAATGATAATCAGTATGTAAACCAGCTGGGAACGATCGTCAACTTACTTTTCACATGTCACAGGTCACATGACTACGAGGTCGTTGCAGCGTACTTTTTTGGGAGGCGGGGCTTGGGACTGTGTAAACCAGTGAAATTACATTTTTCAAATAAGGATAAAATGTTACAGAAACCATTTACAAATGTTTGATGCATATCAGTTTGCTAGTAATGATCAATTTCTTCGAAATACGGCCTGAAATTGTCTAATTTAGTCAACCTTTAAGGTCTTATCCCACTGAGCGGCGAACGTTTGCGAACGTTTGCGAATTTTGCAAATTAGGGATTTCGCCATGGATCATGCGCGTCGATACTAAAGGAGTGGTCACACTGAGCACGACTAGACCCGCGAATGCAGTACGCATTGGTACAAATCTATGGCAAGCCATTTTAACATTTATTCCTATTTAATTCGATTTCTAGTCGTGGGGATTCGTGTCCTATGTGACCACTACTTAAAGTAGTGGTCACACTGGACACGAATCCCCACGACTAGACCCGCGAATACAGTACGCATTGGTATAAATCTATGGCAAGCTGTTTTTAACATTTATTCCTATTTCTTGATATCAAGAATTCAATTCTTGATATCAAGAAATCGAAATCTTTAACTCAAGAAATCGAATTATTGATATCAAGAATGCATTGATATCAAGAAATACTGTATTATACTGTAAATTCTGTATTGGTAATACTTGATATCAAGAAATAAACCGATATCAATGTTGTTGTTTTTTTATGCTAAGGGGTGGGTTTGAAAAAAAAAGCCCCTAAACACCATTGGAGGGTGTGAAGTGGGGTGTCTCCTTCACCACGGTATATAGAGCTTTTGCATTTTGGGACTTAAATCATATCCAGATAGGAGCAAATTTCGATGGAGCAAATGTCGGCGGAGCAAAAGTCGGCGGAGCATTTGTCGCGGAGCAATTGTCGCATCTTCGGAGCAATTGTCGGCGGAGCAATTGTCGGCGGAGCATTTGTCGGCGGAGCAAATGTCGGCGGAGCAAATGTCGGAGGAGCATTTGTCGGCGGAGCATTTGTCGGTGGAGCATTTGTCGGCGGAGCAAATATCGCGGAGCATTTGTCGCGGAGCAATTGTCGCATCTTCGGAGCATCTGTCGGCGGAGCATTTGTCGGCGGAGCAATTGTCGGCGGAGCATTTGTCGGCGGAGCATTTGTCGGCGGAGTAATTGTCGGCGGAGCAATTGTCGGCGGAGTAATTGTCGGCGGAGCATATGTCGGCGGAGCATTTGCCGCGGAGCATTTGTCGCGGAGCATATATCGCATATTTCGGAGCAATTGTCGGCGGAGCATATGTCGGCGGAGCATATGTCGTGTCACCAAATAAGCACACACGTTTTATACACAATTATTTTCATGTAGCATTCTGCATTTAATATCCTGTTTTGCTGGCAGCATGGCAGCATCCCATACCTGTAAAAGAAAACAAAATCAAGTGACATAACAATGATCAAAATGGTAACATTTTGCTCATAGGATAACGTAAAAAAGTTTGAAAAATTGCTAAATATGCAAAAAGTGGCTCATTATTTACTTTTTGTATGCAAAAAGTACCTCATTATATATGCAAAAAGTACCTCATTATATATGCATTAATTTGCATATTGATAAAATCAACATAAGTGCACACTGGTTTTCCTTAATCAATTCTTCTGCAGTTACATTAATTTTCCATTAAAAATCATAACATTTATCTCATTTAACATAAAATGTACATCAGTTGTATGCTCATGAATATGTAAATATGCGAGTGGAAGATTTTTTAACTTTTCCTCATTAAATATGCGCTAATTTGCATAAACAACATTTTTTCAAAAAAAACGTTACCTCATTGCGTTCGCAATTACATAAGCTTTAAAATGAGGGGTCACATCATATGGTTATTTTCAATATTTAAAAATCATGTGGCATTGCTACTAAAGGTAGAGACATTTACATTAACATTTGGACGTTTTTTTTTTAACATGTCATACCTTTAGTCCTACTCCTAGTCCATAGTGTACACGTTCTGTATGTAGCCACTTATCCACCCCAAAAACCCTCCAATTTGGTTGGAAATATTTCGGCTACTCACCTGAATTATCACGACTAGGCAGATGTTTACTCTCTTTCTGCAATTGTGCTGTCCCAAATACGTTTACAAGTTGTAATTCTGGTAAAATTAACACTTTTCCGAGATAAACACAGCCCGATGTTTGATGACCAAGAATTCCCGTAACATGCTATTCAACGCAATTGCACATAGTATTGTATTCGCCGTGTATAGACATTTGCATAACACACGGCTCGCGAATATAATACTGTTGCATGTATAACCTGTACGCGCGCGCGCCGTATCCTCTATACACTAGAGGATACGGCACGCGCGTGCAGGTTATACATGCAACGGTATTATATTCGCGAGCCGTGTGTTATGCAAATGTCTATCACGGCGAATGCAATGTGCAATTAATTTACTGTTCTGGCAAGTACATTTCTATAACTCATTAATTTACTGTTCTGGCAAGTACATTTCTATAACTCATTAATTTACTGTTCTGGCAAGTACATTTCTATAACTCATTAATGTACTGTTCTGGCAAGTACATTTCTATAACTCATTAATTTACTGTTCTGGCAAGTACATTTCTATAACTCATTAATGTACTGTTCTGGCAAGTACATTTCTATAACTCATTAATTTACTGTTCTGGCAAGTACATTTCTATAACTCATTAATTTACTGTTCTGGCAAGTACATTTCTATAACTCATTAATTTACTGTTCTGGCAAGTACATTTCTATAACTCATTAATTTACTGTTCTGGCAAGTACATTTCTATAACTCATTAATTTACTGTTCTGGCAAGTACATTTCTATAACTCATTAATTTACTGTTCTGGCAAGTACATTTCTATAACTCATTAATTTACTGTTCTGGCAAGTACATTTCTATAACTCATTAATTTACTGTTCTGGCAAGTACATTTCTATAACTCATTAATTTACTGTTCTGGCAAGTACATTTCTATAACTCATTAATTTACTGTTCTGGCAAGTACATTTCTATAACTCATTAATTTACTGTTCTGGCAAGTACATTTCTATAACTCATTAATTTACTGTTCTGGCAAGTACATTTCTATAACTCATTAATTTACTGTTCTGGCAAGTACATTTCTATAACTCATTAATTTACTGTTCTGGCAAGTACATTTCTATAACTCATTAATTTACTGTTCTGGCAAGTACATTTCTATAACTCATTAATTTACTGTTCTGGCAAGTACATTTCTATAACTCATTAATTTACTGTTCTGGCAAGTACATTTCTATAACTCATTAATTTACTGTTCTGGCAAGTACATTTCTATAACTCATTAATTTACTGTTCTGGCAAGTACATTTCTATAACTCATTAATTTACTGTTCTGGCAAGTACATTTCTATAACTCATTCATTTACTGTTCTGGCAAGTACATTTCTATAACTCATTCATTTACTGTTCTGGCAAGTACATTTCTATAACTCATTAATTTACTTGCCCCAATGGGTAGAAAAAGGTTAGTGCAGAGGCTTGCCAATAGCTCCATACAATAATTTGCGTGATCCTAAGCATTTCACACATGAAATCAGGGTTTACATTTAGGTCCTAAATCTTGTATTTCTTACAAGGTGTGCGACTCCTGTAAAGATTTACAATCGATATCCTGAAATGGTTGTGTTTTTAATCCCCAGGTGACAGCTCTGTTGAAATGGACCTTAAACAGTCATACAGGACTAAGCCCTGGATGGTCCAGAAGTAAAAATTATTGCGTAGACTCCACAGACCTTATTATATGAATGCTTCTTGTTTGATCCCCTGTAGATGGCAGCTGTAGAACTGGACCCTCTGTTCATGCGGGCCCTGGCCTTGCTCCGGTCCAAGAGCAAAGACTCCACGGACATGCTGAAGGCCATGCTGGATGAGGTCATTGGGAAACCCACAGGGAAGGTGAGGATATATTCATGGATAAGTTCTAACAAACATTAACCTGCTCCCAACAAGGTTATGAAATCCCCATAGACTTTGTATACAACCCACTCGGTTCCCGTGGTTAAGGGGTTAAGGCGTTTGGTGCATACGGAACCATGATACCCAGTTGGTTCCGTAAGCGTTGGTTGTTAAATTGTATTGTTTATGAATTACACAACCCATTGCTAAGTGTTTGTCATCTCTTTGATATCACACAACCCTACCAAGTCATAAAGGGAAGGTGAGGAAGGGCATGAGTTCCTTTTGCACCCCCCCCCCCCCCCCCCCCCATGAAATTAGAAAAGAAAAAATGGGTATGACTTAGGATGATATAACTAATAATTATATGGTATATAACCTAGCGTTAGTGTTAGGCTGAATAATGTAATATTATGAGGGGTGGGGGTGGGGGGGGGGGGGGGGGTGGGGGTGGGTGGGGGTGGGGGGGGGGAAGGTGAAAAAGGAACTCTTTCTGGAAACTGTCCTGCATAAGGACACAAATTCATGTACATTTGGTCTATACGACTGAAAGATATATTGACGGTTTGATCCTGTTTATTGCTCAGCTCACAGCCAGTGACAAACAGTATTTTAGAAAACAAAATCCTCAGAAAATGCCAAGAATTTGCTTAATCTCAAGTTTGCCTTAGGCTATTCAATTATTCTGTTACTTATTTTGATTCGTTTGTTTGCTAGTTTTCAGACAAGCCAGCGTCGCCCTCTGTTGGTAGTGGCAAGGCAGAGAGATCTGAAGCAGAGAGCAAGAAGACTGCTGTCAAGAGAACTGCTGAGAAGGTAGGCATACTGATGTGTGTCATGTGCATTGCATTGACAATGCATGGGTAGCAGACACTTTTGACTTGCTAGTGCATGCATTGTCTATTGATGTTTGTTCTATTCAGAGAGATCTGAAGCAGAGAGCAAGAAGGCTGCTGTCAAGAGGACTGCTGAGAAGGTAGGCAGGATCACCATACTGCTGTGTGTCGTATGCATTGCATAAACAATGCATGGGTAGCAGGCACTTTTGACTAGCTAGCCCTGTGGAGAAGTAGGGAAATTGGGGTTTGAAATTCAATAAAACACAATTATATGGTTATCATATCACAGTTTAGGAAAAAGTGTGATCAGAATTTCTGTTATGTTATGTACTGATCATTCTGTACGTTGTTTGATGTATATGTAGGTACTTGATTTCACACATGTATGGAATAGTTCAAGTTTAATTATGTAACACTGATCCCCAGCACAGGTTGATCATCTAAATTAACGTTGGGGATGCGGTCAATACACTAGTTAGCAAATTGAGTATTTATCATCTTCCTTTTGTTTGCAGTCAGCGTTTGGTGACGCCCTGTCAGCTGCAGACACCAGTGTCCTCTCAAAGAAACCCAAGATCGAACCGGACGTACGGCCCTCCAGAATCCAGCCCCGCAAGCCAGTTGTCGATGACGACGATGATGATGACGATGACGACCACCAGGAGGATGACGACGAGGATACAGAGGAGGAGGGAGGGGAGGAGAAGGAGGAGAAAGGGAGTCAGAGCAGTGGAGAGGATGGTACGATACTTAACTTTACTGAGATGAGAGCTCTTGGCCTTGTTACTGACAGAGATACAATCGATTGTAAGTTACGATTGATTGTAAGTCAGAGAATATTTGAGTTTCAACCAATCAGATTGGGGCATGTACATGTAGAACATGTGATCTGACTTACAATCGATTGTATCTCTTTCTGCAATGGAACCCTGGCCCCATTTTCATGAAACCCTGATTGCTTAGTGTCTTGCTAAGTGTAATTTTGATGTGCAGTTTATTGAGCAACAAACCGTTTTCCTTGTCCCTAACTAGGGTCAACTGGGTAAGCCTAAGGTACCCTCTAAGTTAACCTTTGTTAGCAGTTAAAATATCTTGCATTTAATCCTTAGCCGCATCATCCAAAATAGACTTTGCAAGTAGACATACATGGACTGATAGGGAGGATGACTACTTTATACAAGCATGTATTCACTATAATATGTATCCTTTCTATTATTTTTACAGAAAGAGCTTGCCAGTGTTTGATAAAGAGGATGACAGCGATTGATGGAGATGAAATATTTTGTTAAATCCAAAATGTATCTCATCTAGGATTCTACAAAGAGAGCCTGCCAACTTGAGCAAATAATTTGATCTCTCTAATATGTATCCTATCTATTATTCTTACATAGAGAGCCTACTATGGTTTGATAAAGAGGATGAGAGGTTAAGCAGTGCTGGAGATGATGATGATGAGATGAGATGTTCTCTCTAATATCTATCCTATCTATTATTCTCACACAGATAGTCTGCCTGGGTTTGATAAAGAGGATGAGAAGTTGGGCAGTGCTGGTGATGATGATGAGATGAGATGTTCTCTCTAATATGTATCCTATCTATTATTCTCACACAGATAGCCTGCCAGGGTTTGATAAAGAGGATGAGAAGTTGGGCAGTGCTGGTGATGATGATGAGATGTGGCTGGGGCTAGCCTGTGTTGTCTGTAAGGAGCTGGGGATCTCAGCCGGGAATACACTGATTGAATGCCAGGAATGCCACAACCTCTATCACCAGGTACAGTCATTACAGTCAAGCCTCATTATATTGAACACCCACAACGTGGGCCCATTGAATATATCTCATGACGCCAGGTATCTTGCTATATCAGGGATTATAAACATATAGCAGGCTTGGTGTAGCCTGTGTTGTCTGTAGGGAGCTAAGGATCTCAGCCGGGAATACACTGATTGAATGCCAGGAATGCCACAACCTTTATCACCAGGTACAGTCAAACCTCATTATATTGAACACCCTGGGCTCATTTAATGTATCTCATTACGCCAGGTATCTTGGTATATCAGGGATTATAAACATATAGCAGGCTTGGTGTAGCCTGTGTTGTCTGTAGGGAGCTAAGGATCTCAGCCGGGAATACACTGATTGAATGCCAGGAATGTCACAACCTTTATCACCAGGTAAAATCATTACTGTGAAATATCTTCATATTGGGGATTATTATGGTGTGGCAAGATTGGTAGAGCGCACGCTTTCCGATCATGAGATCCCGAGTTCGAACCCTGCCTACAGCGTTTGTCCTTCAGCAAGACAATTTATCCACTATTGCTGCTCTCTACCCAGGTGTATAAATGGGGACCGGTAGGAGGTGAAAGCCTTTATGTGAACGATCTTCTTGAGCCCACTGAGCGCTTGGAAGGAATACTCCCCAGGGAGTGGAGATGGTGCACACAATGTGTGCTGGTTTGCATTGTATCCTATGACCGGGGTAATAATAAAATTGTAAAGCGCTTAGAGATGATTATCAATCGTGATAGGCGCTATATAAATAGTGGATATTATTATGTAAACAATAAAGTATTTACCAGCGGTTTTATATGATTTACATAATTTTTCATTCAAATACCAAAACTATGAAGAATTGTTTTACACTAAAGTGCGATCTCGACTGGAAATACTCTGGAAATTGAATGCTAGAATTTTTCTGAAATGTTACCACTTATACTTAACATAAGGAAAGTTTGCTTCTAGCAAAACATTAAAAAAAGACCTGTCTATTCTGATCCCTTTCAAATAGACATGCCACGCTCCCCAATTAAAGACCAATCTCCTTGTTCCATGCCAATATCCATTCTGGATTTTTACTTTTTATTGTGCTTTACTGTAATATTAATCTGTACTTGTATATAATATGTAGCAAAAGCTTTCATTTAGTAAAATAAAACGATGATATGATTCAAACTGTATAATTATTCTTTTTCCTTTTCCAACCAGAAATGCCACACGCCCCCGGTGACAGACACGGATCCCAACGACCCAAGGCTTGTCTGGTATTGCGCCAAGTGCAAGCGTAGCATCAAGAAAGCAGTAAGTCCATCTTTCTCATCTTATTCCATTTGAATAGTACATATAAACTGTAAAGGCCGGTGCAGACAGATATGACCCGACTGAAAGCTACAGTTGGTCTGATTTAGTCACGGCCAATTTAGCATGTTGAATCGGGCCCAATTGGCTTCCGTCTGGCTTTACAATAGCTGTGCCATGTCTATACTTTTGTGGTACAGAGACTCTTTGAGTCAAACAATTAATCAAATTAAATGACAACACTGACCAGAAATATTTCATTAATAATATTTGTATTTGTATTACGTTTGGGTGACAACAAAAAGTCTTGAATCCTAGTGTACCTATTAAACTCAACTTTAGGTTCCCAAGAAGCCAAGTAGCCTGCCAGAGTCTATCATCACCATGGCAACCTCATCCTCATCCTCATCGTCGTCCTCAGGGAAGGATGTGGAGAAAGGACCGGACTCATCACTCAACCTGTTCAGGAGGGCTGACCCCAAGGTGAGTTTGTAAAACATATTTCATAACTTCCCTCCTCTTTTCTTCTAATTCTTGTTATACTGCTTCATCTTGTTCTTTATGCTCAACCCTCTTCTTGTCCTTTCTCTACATAAAATCTTCTTCATCATCATCATCATCATTGCCACCATTACCACCACCACCACCACCACCACCACATCCTCCTCAGTATCATCATCATCATCATTATCATCATCGTCATCATTATCATCATCATCATCCTCAGTATCATCATCATCATCAGTATCATCATTATCACCATTATCATCATCATCATTATCATCATAAATTATTATCACTGTCATTTATCCACCCCCATCCCCCC
Source organism: Echinarachnius parma (assembly GCA_037951105.1). NCBI lineage: Eukaryota > Metazoa > Echinodermata > Echinoidea > Clypeasteroida > Echinarachniidae > Echinarachnius > Echinarachnius parma. The sequence continues at coordinate 42,241 of JBAMJV010001125.1, read as the reverse complement.
ACAAGTAATTTCATGACGCAGTTTTAACCAATAAGATTTCTGCTAATTTCAGCCATCACCGACCTCAACCACCAGTAAACAGCAGCCGTTTGGTGGCCTGGCCAGCTACGCAGCTAACCACACCAACAGACAACACTCATCATCCTCCAAACATAACCCAACAGTCTCAAATATTAGTCAAATTAGTAAAATATGTATTTCTGCTCATTTCAGCCATCACCGACCTCAACCACCAGCAAACAGCAGCCGTTTGGTGGCCTGGCCAGCTATGCAGCTAACCTCACCAACAGACAACACTCCTCGTCCTCCAAACCAGCCCAAACCGGATCCAGCCGCATCATAACCAGTGGAAGCAGCAGCAAGCAAGGCAGTATTTCTAGTAGCAGCAGCAGTTTGAAGCCAGGAGCTATTACCAGCAGAAGTTCTAGCATTTCAGGTACGTTAATTTGCATCATCTCTAGCATTTTTAGTGAGCAGTAATTTCAAGCCAGGCGGTATTACTAGCAGCTTCTAAGTTCTTTAATATTGAATGTTTAACTTCTATCGTATGATTTAACTTTTATTGAATTGTCTATGTCTACCGTATTTAATATTCCATTTCGATGTTATTAGATACACATTTAAAGGGAGGCCTGTAAAGTGTCTAAACTCCACAGAAATTACTTGGAGCTTCCTTGTTTCTCTTCTACCGTGTTATTTAGCTTCTGGTAAGAGAAGAATGAAATGCCATTAGATTTTTCCAAATGTCCCTTTAGTATGAAGATAATTATCATTGATGCTCATTCAGCTCATGAGTGTTAATGAACGGTCATATTCATACACCGTGTATGATACACGTCATACAGTAATACGTTGTAAAAGCTGACGCAAATTTTCGTTATTTTAACCTGGAAAGCAATGTTCTTTTTCAATAGAACTTTCACACATCATTCGGACATATCTTACAATTATTTTGGTATAGAATTGAAGTCTCAAATGTAATTTTGGACAATATCTGACACTTTACCTGTGCATAAGGCTGTGTTCTCACTACGCCTGTTTGATAACAGCCCTACATAGAGTCCACTTCCAAGCCTAAGTGGACCCGATACTACATCAGTGTTTTTAGGGATTTTTGCTATATACTGATGCGCTGGCAATGCGTGTTGTCAGTAGGGGAAGCAACTGACAAGTCTGCCCACTTATAATTATATCTTTCTACCTATATTTACTTTATCTAATTAAGTATCACAATCTTTCTATTGACGCAGGTACCAGTAGCAGCCGCCACACATCATCCACTTTTCTTTTTATTTATATCTTTCTACTTATATTTACTTCATCTCATTTATTGTCATTATCTTTGTATTGATGCAGGCACTAGCAGCAATCGCCTCGCATCCATCAAGACCCAAGGCATCCAGCGCTCCTCATCGCAGTCCAGTTCAAAGTCCTCTTCATCCTCCACCCCGGTCGTCTCATCCGCTGCAGCCAAGGCCATCACCAGCGGGTCCTCATCTATGTCCAGTTCGTCCTCGAAAGCGATGCCACAGACGAGCACGGAATCAGCAATGAAACGGCTGCAAATGATGAAGAAAAAGGCCTCCAAACGATGAATGTTTGACCTTTGCTTATGCCAGTCTCCGCATCCGTTGTTGTATCATTTGCGGGGAATGATGCAAATGATGGAGAAAAGTGCCTCCAAATGATGAATACAATTAACTCTGACTTGCTAAATGTACTGTTGAACCACTGCATAGAGAGATCTGACATAACAAACCCTCTTAGCATACGACAGTGGAAGGTTGAAAAGAATCAGCTGTACATGATGAAGAAAAAGGCCTCCAAACGATGAATGTTTGACCTTTGCTTATGCCAGTCTCCGCACCCGTTGTCTCGTCAGCTGCGGGGAAGGATGCATATGATGGAGAAAAAGGATTCCACCCCAGCACTCTGCCGTCGAACGCCAGCCGCCACAAAATTTGGCACGCAGATTGCTTGCAACATTATGTACAAGATTGCATTGTTATTTTTGTATTTTGCAAATTCATGCAGAAATCACTGTATTGTCTGTAAAGCGCTAAATATTGCTCAGAAAATTTTGCGCATGAATATTCTTCATGACTTAACAGGTTTTGAACATTAAAAATCGAAAAACCACAATTTTCCTGTATTTCTTTGTTTTTAGAATGTTTTGTTTCCTTTTTTTTCGACTTCTTTTTTAAAACTTTTTCTTCAGGGGAAGACATTATTGACCATTATCCAACTATTTGTAGCCTAAACTTAAAGGTAAAGGCCAGTTTTGGAAACGCCCCCCTCTCAAAAAAATGAAATGGAAGCTCTTATTACCAATAATGTGAAAGAATATAATTGTACTAATATAGGATTATCCAAATTTGGCCAAGAAACCGCCTACTTATTGATATATTTTCAAAATTATAACTTGATCTGCTGCAGATAGAGATCACCAACTCGGAATCGCCCATACGCTACGTACAATGGCCACGTGCGAGTACACGAGGTGTTCGCTATATATACGGGCTTGTCCCCAGCTTGTCGATATCTCCCCCAGCGCTAGCCGCGTGGACAGGTCCGAACTGGCGGTGGATTTATAAATTTCACAGGCGGATATTGGATTTCTTCCGATATTTCTGTATTTAACGATGCTTAGGTTCCGATTTTACCACACAAGCCCAATTTCAATACTTATTTAACAATAATGATCAATATAGATGTATTCGGCTTCTTTCCCAAAACTGGAATTCATCTTTAAATGATTGCAGTGATAAGAATGAAAAAATAATGTAGGGTTTGTGTATTCTATGAAAATCATCAATTTCCGTAGGATTTGTACACGAATTACAAAATTTAGCAATTTTCGGTCAGACATTCACTTACAAAAGGTCACGTGATTTAGACGGTATACCCGTCCGTGCAAATTTGATCTAAAAGTTGCCCAAGATTTCAATGAAAAAACTCAAGTCGAGCGGCAATACCTGCGCGTTGTGGAATTATCACCCGATAAGTCCAGGGAGGGGAATGGCAAGTTCAAACATTAGTCGTACGGAAGGAGAGTTAGTAATATAATATATTTGCATGAGTGACGTGTGTGATGCCAAGCATGGAATTATGATTATCGTTTGTATGTATGTATAGTTGTGTATTTATGTGTGTCCGTGTGTCTGAAGGCTAGAGAATATACCAAACAGCTTTATTTAACTTTCAAAATGATGTCGATGCAAATTATGATCCCTAGCTGGACACTTACCTCTGTCACACCGACCTCCCGATTATGATCCCTCGCTGGACACTTACCTCTGTCACACCGACCTCCCAATTACGATCCCTCGCTGGACACTTACCCCTGTCACACCGACCTCCCGATTAGGATCTCTCGCTGGATACTAACCCCTGTCAAACCGATCTCCCGATTAGGATCCCTAGCTGGACACTTACCTCTGTCACACCGACCTCCCAATTACGATCCCTCGCTGGACACTTACCCCTGTCACACCTACCTCCCGATTCTAGTCTCTCTCACCCTCATTCCCCAATCCTTTATCCACCTCTCTCTCTCTCTCCTCGACATACCCCTTCTCCCCCCCCCCCCCCCCCCCTCTTGTCATCTCTCTCTCCTCCGCTTCCCCATATATAAATTGATCCACATTTGCTGCTCTCCACCCAGGTGTATACATGGATACCCAAAGAGATGGAAGGTAGTCCCTTTGCATTGTGTGCGCCCCCAAGGTTGCCCGTGGCTGGAATGCTCCCCAGGCCGTGGAAAACGTGCACATTGTGTGCCGGATTGATTGCAGAATGTATCCGATGACCGGGGTAATAATATAATTGTAATGCGCTTAAAGATGATTACCAATCGAGATATTATTATTATTATTATTATTATTAGTAGTAGTAGTAGTAGTAGTAGTAGTAGTAGTAGTAGTAGTATTAGTATTATTAGTATTATTAGTATTATTAGTATTAGTATTAGTATAGGTTTTCCCGCTCAATTTCGCGATTGTGTCAATCCAATTGATAATAGGAGCAAACGAATTCGCGCGATTTGCGATCGCCGTGTCAAAGCAGCATTCGAATTTGTAAATAGTCGTTCAAAATCACGTAGGAGCAAGTGAATTCGCACAAAGAGCATACCTTTTCATCAATGGGCATTCAGAATTGCACGTGGTGCACGCTGGTGCTACTGCACATTCGCGAATTCGATTGCCCATAAATGAACTTCTGTGTCAATTCACGAAAGCTAATGCGTATGCATGAATTCGTTTGCACTTATTCGGAATTTGGAAGACCGATACCAACGATTACGCGGTAATGCGTGAATTTGAATGACCCTTAATGATTTCGATTGAAAAAAGTGTAACATTGAGCGGGAAAACCTATATTAGTATTTTTATTAGTATTAGTATTAGTAGTAGTAGTAGTAGTAGTAGTAGTAGTAGTAGTATTATCCTTCCCCTCTGCCCTCTCTTACTTTCCCTTATATTCCCCTACCACCCCTCCCTTCTACCCTTCCTCCCTTTAAACCCCGCTCCTCTCGCCCCCCCCCCCCCCTCCTCTGTCACTCTATATACCTCTTACTTCTCAACCCCATTTCTTATTCCGATCTAAGCCCCCTCCTTACATTCTCGCTTCCCCTCTTCTTCCCCTCTATTACTCATCCATCTCTACTGTTGCCCTATACCACTCTCTCATCCTTCACCCCTACCGCCTTTACCCCTCCTTCCCCTCTCCCTTCACCCCCGATCTCCCCCTTTCCCTCCTCTTCCCCTCTATTACTCATCCATATCTACCGTCGCCCTATACCACTCTCTCCTCCTTCAACTCTACCGCCTTTACACCTCCTTCCCTTCCCCTCTCCGATCCCTCCTTCTTTTTTTCGCCTCTCCCTCTTCATTCCCCGCCACCTCTCCACAGCCTCCGCTTCCCCCTCTCTCCCTTTACAACTCACTTCTCCGGTTTCTTAGCAATATTGTGAAAATCTAGGTTTGGTTATAATAATAATTTAATCGAGAAATCATGAAACAATTTTAAAAGCCACTTTGGTATATTTTCTAAAATACGAAGGTGTTATAAATATATATGTTCGGCTTTAGATATACAGTATTCCAAATATATTTATGGATATTCTAATGTTTTTAAACCGATTTTTATCCAAGAATGTTAATTTAATCTGTGAAATCATTTATTTTGTGAAATATAACATTAGTTATTCATAACCTGAACATTTAATTGTTCATTGAAGCGCCCTCTAAACCAAAACTGTTCTATCCCTTTAAAAACTTCCTGGACAAGGTGCAAAATATATATGTTTTGTTGATAAGTCCGTTGACGGGCATATCCCCGACGTACACCGATATGGAGTGATTGATATTCTATTGTTCATGTTCATACAATTGATCCTTACTAAACAACATGAACACAAACATACACACCTACGCGCACCGACATACACACACACAAATTTACGAACACAGACATATCGTCTGACAAGTACACACACCTACACACACACACAGACGGAACACACACACACACACACACACACAAACATACGAACACAGACACATCATCCAACAAACCCACAAGTACACACACCGACATACGTACTCAGACGGAAAACACACACAGGGATACACACATACACATGCTTACAACCGGACATAAGCACACACGGATACACACACACACACACACACACACAGACACCCTATACACACAGACACACACACACACACGGGCACAAATACACAAGCATATATAACAGTACGTTTAAAAACTGTTTTATTTAAACAAATTTAAGTTAAAGTTCAATTTCGTCCTTATTCATTTTTAATCATAAAAATCAATCAAGCATAGTAATACAGATAAATATTGAAAATAGGAGGCTATAAAAAAAGTAAATTACTTGTAAGCAGTAGCCCCCTTCTTATTTATTTATTTATATTTATTTATTTTGGTATACATTTCAAACTGATCAGCAGCAGTGCTGAAAGGATCAGTGTAAATTGAACATTAAAACATAAATAATACAATATAGCAACTGTTACATTCGAATTTGAATTAATTGGAACATTAATGTTAAGTACAAAATTTACAAAAGTAAATCACTATAAAATAAACAAAGCTACACTACACAAATAACAAATATCAAATCATTGTGCATAATTGCTAATCAACCACATTTACAACAATGAATTGTATACAGTAATTCATAACTAAATAAGTGATATAAAGTAATTCATAATTAAAACTGTTCTAAGTTATTAATCACCAAGCAATTAATTCATTATAATATATTTATAATTTATACCTATCAGCTGAATACCTATTGTGAAATCATTATTATATGAGAGCATGACTATTCTAATATAATCATATTGATATTTCAATTAAAATTAATTAAGCATAATTTAAAAATTAATAATTATGTACGTATTACAAGTTTAATATCAATATCCTCGTATTCCATCACTATACAATTCATCTAATCGAATTGTATGATCTAACGTATCAAGAAATATTCCTAACATCATTTATTTATTATCTAAGGCATTTGAAACTTTAAAAACAAAATCTATTAGTGCACAGAATATAGAGTGACCAGCTGCAGCTCTCAAAGCCATACTGACTGCCATGATACCATGATAGCCATGATACTGACTATCCGATGATAAATGTCATTGATTAAAAAGATATATATTATACAATATATCATTAATGTTAATACTTATATATAGTGCAATCCTTAGCGCACAGATATATTATCATATCAATATGTTTCAATGGCATTGACCAGCAATAATATGTTCCGATATAAACACTATGCATCAGTTTAGCTCGGAGTTTCTACGTAATTGCACTGGGTAAATATTGATACCGGTACAGAAATAAATGTTAATAGAATTGTTCAATACGTACACTCACTTTCATGACTTTACTTCTATGTGGGGTAACACTGGGGGAGAAGGTCATATAGGTATGGCCCGTTTCCGAAAGAGATACAATCGATTGTAAGTTACACATTATTGTAAGTCAGAACATTTGCGCATTTCAACCAATCAAATTTACGCATTGAGTCACACGATCTAACTTGCAATAAATTGCAACTTTACAATCGATTGCATCTCTTTCCGCAACGGGGCCATCATGAACATCAGTAGGTTTGATTTAGCGGACAAGCTACCAACCAACATATCGGGGTTAGCAGTTGCCAAATATTACATAAGTTATAAGATCAACATAATATGCCATTGTTATCGTTAGTACTATAATTAGTATTGTTATCGTTATTAAGAAGTGGGACATACGAATAGTCCCCGAATAGTTCATAATATTGCACAAAGCGATAACGTGCCATTTACCATTTTGTTAACACGAAAGCATTATGGTACCTTGATTTGCTAATTTGTTGAAAATGATACAATTGTTAAAAGTATCTTACAATAACATGGATCTGCTACGGAGAGAAAGCCAATTGTGGGGAATGAAAAGTTCCTGATATTGCGAAAAACGATCAAGCGACTTCATTAATACTTATTCTGAAGAAATAAATACAATCATGATACGTATCAGATAGTGAACACTCCTTACATTATATGGAGTAATATTGAAGAAGATTCAATTAAAATAATTAAATTAAATTCATTTCCATATTCAATAAAAACAATACAAAAATGTATACAATAATAAACATAACTTGCAATATACAAGAAAATTAAAATAGGGAACCACACACAAAAAGAAGGCCAAGTTGCTTTGTTGAAGCATGGTTCCCCGAACAGTAGTTAAGAGATGTACATATACAAAAAAAACTACTTTGAAAAGACATAATACATGACAAAACATGACAGAGGCATCGTGCATGGTAAGTGATACAAATGGGAGTAATCATTACAAGATCATATACATTTGAAAACAGTTATAGTAAACAAATATACCATGCACTGAGAGCCTCTAGTTAAAATTATGGATTCTTCGGTGACAGAAAAAGCACTATGTTCTTCGGGTCTACGACCCTCAGAACATAGTGCTTTTCCTGTCACCTCGGAATCCATTAGTTTAATAGTGGCTCGAAATAGTGCATGATATATTTGTTTTATATCCTTCGCATAATCATAATCATCGCAAAAATTAATTATTTCAATTAAATTAAAGAAAAATATAAAGAAAAACAAAACATTGATCATGGAACCATCACTGCACTGACTATGTTCTGTTTGTGACACTGACCCCCTTTGTGCAATAGTCCTAGCGCAGAGCGCGTATTGCGCTATCTTTCCATTCATGGTTACGCGCCTTAACAACTAATGCGCACCCAAATGCAAAACGCGCGCATCAAAGTAAATAATTAACCTGCTTTACAGTACGCACGTGTAATTGTATGGAGAAAATAGTTATTCGTACGATGCCGTGTCTTAACTTCGCGCACGAAAATTTAGGATTTTTTCAAAGTGGCTTAGGATCAAGAAAATTACAGTAATCTCAATGAAACAATAATAAATTACCCCTCAAATTCTGAGGATTCGATTTATCTTGAACAATTTCATTTAAACTCACAATTCGTGGTGTTAATGACCCGATTCCGTGACTATGTCATATCAGCAAGAGCTTCTTCACCAAGTACGGTAGTCTCCATACTTCGCGCATAATACATAGGGCACCCTGCCATTGACTTAACACGTATCCCGTGTAGCAAACCGTAACACGCATTTCAATGGCAGTGTGATGATGCAAACATTTTGCGCGCATTAGCATCTTAGCACGCGCAGCGTTGTCAAGCTATCTACGGAGATATTGCGCGATCCGAAAGTAAATTTGATGGGTAGGTCGAATAAAGAAGCATTTTGCGCAGCCTTTCGATGACAACAAATATGTTCTACTGGAACGATTTCCGTCTAATTTGCTTGATACTTCCTCCTCCATAATTTTGTTGGAACACCAAGTTGTGATTTCCAAAAAAAGACCACAAAAAGTAAGTATTTCTTCAGAAATATTGCTCTTTATTTGCTAATTTTTTGGTTGATGAGTAATTGATGTGTGCTCTTTCAGTTGACATTGAAAATTTCCGTCGCCGTGTCCGTGTTCTAATTTTTGCGTATCTCGCCTATGATCCGCGAAGTTGGGATACGCGCGAAGTTAAGAGACCTGTCCATACATTACACATACAGCTAGTGCAGTGCACACCGCGGCTGACGCATTATGTCACGACCACAGAAGGACAACGATGCACAATGTGCACCATTTTCGTAATTTTTAAATTCGAATACCGCTACGTTATACATGAAATGCATCTCTAGAATATTCTTTGGAACTTATTGATATTTACAGGTGAAAATATGCTGTATTTCTTTTTAAATAACTCTTTGAGAAATCCCGTCGAGCACCTTTCGCAAGCTAAAACAAGATCTCTTCTCGCAGGGAAGTTTTATAACACGCATCTCTATAGGCTCAATATGATCACCCGGCGTCTATGACGTCATTCATGGAATAGCATTTACTATTCCATGAATGACGTCACGCATAGCACATTTTTCTCCATGGGCATTACTATGTTTGGTCACATGACGCTATGTAGACCAATCACTGAACAGGATTTCATTCATGTAGGATATAATTAACATTATACAATGTAATTATCGGTACGAGCACCATTGATATTCAGACATAAGATGCTGCTTCAAATCTGTTTTAAGTCAATGTTAATGACTTGCATAAGGATATTTCAGGAAGAATAGAGTTCCAAATAACAGGAACATGGTTTACTAAAGATTTCACAAACATATTTGTTTTAACTGGCCAAAAATGAAACGAGTCACGCCCAAGAGTATAATTATGAACAACATTATTCAAAGTCAATTCAATACTATTCAATTTTTGTTTTATTTCATCAGACAACTGTACCTGGCAGAGGTCCATAGAACATATAGGTTACATGACATGGATATATGAGACAGGTGAAAGAGTATACACATTGAAGTATATAAAGTGAACATAATTTAACATTTTCTTATTATTTCAACTCGTTTCCAGCAATTTTAATCGCAGTTATCTCAAATTGCGGACATTTACTTTATATTTCTTGTTTATTTGTTTTGCACAGTGATGATCCCTTTATATCGAATAACTAGTTTCGTTTGTAACCATGTCAACAATCACACATATGCCTTTTCCACAGTTTGTACGTGTATTCTTTTCTGAGTTGATAATTGTCTGCGCTAGTCGGCTGTACATTAATAGATATAGTCATTCCAAATAGTAGATATATATAAACGAAGATAAACACATTTAGTAAATACATTGAAAACGGGAAATAAAATAAACATAACCAGTGGAAGACGAATGTCTGACTATGGTCTTCATCAGAGCGCGTTGATCAACGCGCTCTGATCTTCATTAAAGGGATAGTTGAGTTTTGGTATAGAGGGCGCTACTCAAAATAATTTTTTTGTGAGATAATGAAAAACAGTGTCAAATTCGAAAGAGCATGCAATTTTAATGACAGAATGAACTTTATTTGATACAAATCGGTTCAGAATTGGCAGAAATATCCATAAACATAACCATTTTTAATAAATGTGGGGCCCCACAATTATTAGACAATTTTGAACCAGGCGTTAAAGAATTTAAAAAACGCTTCCTCTTTTCACAAATTTACAAAAGTGGTTTTTAAATAGTTGTTGATAATCTCTCTATCTAATCAATATTTCAACATAACATCACATTCACAATATTTTATTTAAAATGGTTGAAACCGATGAGTGTTCAGAGAGCGCCCTCTTGAATTTTAACGGCTATTTTAAAAATGATTACAGGCCTTTTACTTAGCTATTTGGAATTTTGTATTTTTGTTTGAGCATGGTGGAGTTATAACTATTAGTTTGTAATGTAATGGTGCAGGTTTTGCTTATTAAAATTCAGTTTTACCAAAACTGTACTCTCTTTACCAGAACTCAACTATCCCCTTTAAACTCAACTGGAATTTCAACAATTTAAATATAAGTACAATAAATACATGAATAAATAGAAACAACTCTAATACAGTGAACATACATAATGCGATGCAGACAGGAATATAGCCATACACAGATTACAAAGGCATGCAACCAGAAAAGTACAAACATAATAGCTTAAAGTGATCCAGTAACTTTGTTCATTGTCTACAAAACTTACTAGCAGCTTACCCATTTCTGTAGTACGTTGGTGTTTGGCTTATGGTAACATAATACTGAGATGGGTTTTGATTTGTCATGGATTAATCATGGATAAAATATGGTTGAGTTGAGGAGCAATTACAGACGGTTTCCGACCGAGGTCAAGAGCATCTGAGTTCGGAGACCTCACGCGAAATATCGGCATCAAATCAGACATTGATTTTATTTTGTTTTACTTGCTAATCTTTCTTATTTTCTATGCAATTCTCACATAATAATTTGTACGGAAGTTGCTATTTAAAGTATTTGAAGTTGCTGTATGATAAGAGTCTCAATCTTTACTTTTTGGGGAAAATATCAAATTAATAGATCACTGAACAATGTTAATATAGAAAGAACAGATTTTGGCAAAACTAACCAGAAATACAAAAGCTTTCATTAGTTACCAGAAAGTTGTCTACTCTATATCGTGGGTATTGTATCGTCAACTGCGACAGTTAGCATCAATATAAACAATATGATCAACTGACGGTTTGACACGCATCTGTATATTGTAGGAAATATGTGATATACTGGCACGAATCACCACCCCCCCCCCCCCCCCCCCCCCACACACACACAGGCCCAAACCATACTATAGTATTATTGCATAATATCAATATACCCCTAATAAAACAAAAATAATAAAAAAAACGATATTACAAATTCTTTCTTCGATCGCATGATAAACAACATTTATTGACATTTCAAATTTACAACAACTAAAAGATAAATAATGGTCACAAAGTACAAGAGACAAGAGAATACCAATCCTTTTCTTCCGTATTCAACACAAGTATCTCAAGATCACATTCCATGACTATATAGCATAATGATAATAATAACCTGCATAGGATATCACTATTGTGAATTCATTATACACCCACACTTTTAGGGGAAACGATGGAAATAGAAATGTTTTTGGAAACGATCAAAACAGTTATGCTGAAAATTAAGTTGTTAGCTTAGAGTCGCAACACTATTGTAGTTCATATTAAAAGACAACATGTATCACAATCGACAGATAATTTCGCTAGGTAAAATAATGTTTCTTTTTAGATTAAACAACCCTAAATATTCCCCATTCAGAGGAATCGTGATATAGGCCTAGGTATAAAAAAGATCGATATCTAAAATATCACTTTTGGAAAACTTAATGAAGTCGATGGATTGATTTTTAGAAAAGTCCGATTGCGGGATCCCATGACTAGCCGAATACGACTACATTATCAGGCCGACTAGGTAGTGCTGTGTTTTAGCCTGTTGGGGGAAGACCTATTCCGCCAACATTTCCACGGACATGGGTGTACACTTTTTTGCCATACAAAATACCACACAAATATGTAATTAGGTGCAGAGGGCCACTGATAGGTCGAAAATTACAAACCGAGCCCTTCTAAGAGTTGACTCGATGTAAATGTCGACCTCAAAACCCCCACACATAAGTATTCGAAAAAAGGCCAACATGACCCATGTTCGAGATATACCCTTTTTACAAACAAAGGCCGAGCAGCATAAGCAGTCTACAGGATGGTGCAGGAATAATTATAAATGCATTGACTAGAGTAAAACTGAGTCCCCAAGAGGGTGCAGATTTATTACACATGCATTATATGTTGTATGATGATATCACGAACCTCAGCTATAAGCAGGAGAGGCGGCCTATGGAGATGAGAAGTTAGCTGATATCAGTGATGTTGGCCAGGGAGGTACGTGATCTAGTCCTACGTCACGGTGCGGCTCCTTCTCAGTGTGTGTGGGGGATATAGAAATCTTTCAATCCGCCAGTAGTCCATCTCTCCTGTATATGGAAAATATATTTCGGTCTGACTTAATATATGACTGATATTCCTTGCAGGTTCACATCAAACTACAGATTGTTAAACATTACTTAATGTGTAACATGTGTAACATTTTATGAGATTAACCTGTGTAGTATAGCAAGGGGTTGCAATACCGAACGGGTTGTATTACCGTACATGCAAATTCCAATAGGAAAAACGTTCGAATTTTGAAAGTTGAATTTGAAAGTCGGCATTAACGGAGGATAATAAATGGATGTTTAGCAAACATTTTCCACCATTTCCCGAAGAAAATAAGCGCCGTGAGTCGTTATACGTGCGTTTTGCCGCGCACGTGTGGCAGCGCGCATGTCAATGACATTCCCATGCAAAACATTCACGTTTGGTGCGTCCGGTTAATACAACCCGGTTTGTGCGCTACAAAAAATTCTGCTTTCTTGAAAGGGTGCCGTAAAAGTTCAATTTGCATAAGTTTGCCGCTTTTTTCTACGAAATAAGTTATCAATTCTTTATCTTGAGAATATATAGATCACTTATTTGTGTTTTATTCATATCTCTGTTCTTCATGTTGATCGTTTTCATAGCGTAAAAAAATGGTATCCGGTAATAGGACCCAATACCATATATACTCCATCGTACCATTTCAAGATCACAGGCTTAACGATGGCAAACATACTGATTATATTGTATCATACATAGTGTTCCAGGGGGTGTATTCTGAAAATGTAGCGGAGATAAAATTTTTATCTCCCTAAAATAAAATCGCGCTAAAATTTTTTAAAATCGGTATTCTGAAAAAGATTTTAAGGACATTTTAACGCTTACCCCAGTGCGCGCTGTCAATAAAAGCCACGCCCCTTGCTGCTCCTTTGACCAATGAAAATATCGCTTACATCGATATTTTTGATCATTTGCATATGATTTTAAGACCACGTGGGAATTACGCCGTGGTTACAATTTATACTGCAAGATTATGTATACTACTTGTTTGAACGTAATCAAGATAAAATAATCACAATGATAAAATCGGATATGTGAAAAAGATTCGTGTGGTCTCAAAGATTCATGTTGGAATCGAGTTCGAGGCCGTTTTTGTCAATAAACTATTATTACATGTATTTAATGGAAGTGTTTTTTCAAGTTGTCTTGTCATTGGTTTTGTGTGGTTGTGTTGTCAGATAATTTGTATGAAAACTGATAACGAATTCATTTCCGATATGTTTATGGGGGAAACGGTAAGATTGGTAAGATTTGTAAGATTTTATTTACTCTATCGACCCCTTCCGGGGTATGAGAGTACAAACTTTTTTTTTACAATATACAACAATTCAAAAACAAAACAATGCAACAACAATGTAACATAAACATATCTACAAATTCAGCCTTTCTTGGGCAATTTACTCTTCTGCCACTTCGTGTTAATATTGGTGCTCTATTTCTCATATCATTAACAAGACAATCCTCATCAGAGTATGTATTCAAGCAAAATTTTATCATAATAACTCTAACAAAAAATGCTAACTTCTTTAACTGGCGCGGCAACGGTAACACTCATGACCTTCGAATCTGACTTACTTGTGTCCAAAATAAGCGCGTTTAATCTCATGCGCGCGCAAAGTTTGTTAAAATCGCGCGATATCTAGTTACAAAGACTGTAGAATTACATGACAGCTCACTGGCGGTCGCGCAGCGATGTCCCTTCAAACAGAATGAAGATTCAAATCGAGCTTAAGCCTAGAGCTTAGTAGCCATATGAAATTTATTATATCACTGTATTTGTGTCATTTTTATTAATACAAAAACATTTTAAAATTATAGACGATTGCTTTTTTTGGAAATTCAGTTCCATTCTTTAGTAAGAATTTAAAAGAAAATAAGGATCAAACTGTACTTACAAATACTCGGCAAATCAGGCTAGCATGAAGATTGAGCAACACCTTAAGTGTCGACCTTAGTAACCTATAGGAATATGTTTTTATGTAGAATTAATATTATCCTCATGATAAGAAAAATATTTAAAAATTATAGTCGATAGCGATTTTACAATTGAAATCAAAGCTGTGAGAAACATATTTTTTAAATTTAAAGATTTGTTACCGTGTAGAGAAAAATGGCAATGGCTACTCGCGTGTTATAATGTTAATGCGCGCTCAGTCCGCGCACTGTCTTTATTTAATTCTTTATAATTGTACGCGCAAATTGTGCGCAAAGCAAATTTCACGCGCGATATGCAAATTTAGGGTCGTCAAACTTTATCACGTCATCTTGAAGTTATTTTTAGTCAGGCGAAGTAAACATTGTTATTGTGACGTCATAATGAAAAGCCTGCGTATCAAAGTGCGTGTTAATTTTGTACATCGCGCTCTGCCCATTCACGTTGTACAGGATAATTGCACAGTGGTCGGTCTTTCCATTAAGCGTCTTTGCTAGTTATGTAATCAATAATAAACTAATTTGCTTTATAATATAATTATTATGTACAGTAATCAACTCAAATTATCACAATGGCGGCACATAGAGCGAACAACTTTACGGAGGATGAAACGATGATCATAGTGCAAGAAGCGACGAAGCGGAAACAAACGATAATCGGGAAGTTTAGCCCAACACTGACAAAGGCAACAAAAAGTACGGGCGGCCATGCGCGTGTTGCACTCGTGGAGGATACGTGCTCCAAGAAGCGCTGCCATAGCTTACTTTTCGATTCAAGTCACGGAGATAAAACTGCTACTAAGTGATTTTAATTTCTGATGTAAGTTTTATGTTAAAATTTTTTTCAGAATACCGATTTGCCTCATTTACATAAAATTTGCATATCTTCCATGGCAACTACAATAAATTTTAGCGAGTGGCTTAAAATTTGTAGTGACGTAGATAAAAAAAAAATCTCACAGTTTCAGAATACCGATTTCCTAAATTTTTTTTTAGTGACGTAGATACAATAAATTTTAGCTTAAAATCGTTTTCAGAATACACCCCCAGGTTTAATAATAATAAAGTGCAACAAGCAAAGTGTGGGTATTACCAAAGACGCTTAATGGAAAGACCGACCATTGGAGAATTTTCTTGTACAAAGTGAATGGGCAGCGCGCGATGTCCTCAGTTAATGCGCGCAATTACAGTCCTGACGTCACAATGCAAATTGCACAGGGGGTTCCCCACATATTTATTGTTGCAGTTGTTGTTGTTGCTGCTGGCTTAATGTGAATGACTCGGCTATTTTTAGCCTAGCAACAACACTATTTTCGGAAATAAATCAGCTGACTAAGCGCACCGATTTTATAATGCGCACACATACGCAGTTATCATTGGTCAATTATTCCACAAAGCAGTATCATGTTGGGAAGAACAAAGTCGATTGGTTTGTCGGTGCGTATATTCCAGACAGTGTGCGTGATAATATGCAAATATCCAAATATGCCATTGCCTGTTTATTGTGCACGTTCGAGATCTGTGAATTTAAGAATTCTTTATTTCAAAAATGTGAGTGAAAATCTCTAAAAGCTCATCGACAATAATTTTTAAATATTTTTACATATACAAAGACAATATTGAATTAGAAAAAAAATGTGTCCCCCAGGTGTACTCAACTTGGAGATAAGCTGATGTTCAATCGTCATACTAGCCTGAATTTGCCGAGTTTAAGTAAGTACGTTCTGATCCTTACTTTTGTTTAAATTAATACTAACAAAGGGAACATTTGTTCAAAAAAAGCTATGTGGAGAACCCCCTGTGCAATTTGCATTGTGACGTCAGGACTGTAATTGCGCGCATTAACTGAGGACATCGCGCGCTGCCCAAATATAGAAATGAGTAATAATATACAACTAACGAATGGGCTTCTTGTGATAGTCAAATCTATTACCGAGGTGGGCTCAAAATGATTATTACCCGAAGCGTAGCTGAGGGTAATAGTCATTTTGAGCCCACCGAGGTAATAGATTGCCTATCACAATCAAGCACATTCGTTAGTTGTTTTATATCACTCATCAATATCAGTGATTGTGTTCAGCTTATAGCAAAATTAGTGAATATCTCTTGAATATTTCATAAAATCGCTTGTAAATTTTGATATAAAAATCAATCGACATTAATGAAGCCAGATGAGCCTCCAGAACCTGGGCGTATCTAATACGCTTAAAGTCATTGTTATTTTGCGCATACAATCACAAAGACGCAAAACCGAGTGCGCACCAACGCGCTGGCAGTTGCGCACATACGCAATGAATGCGTGCTAACGCTCCCACGGATGTGCTTATTGGCTGTCTTGGCGTTCTTCTTCCTAGGGTGTTAGTTTTTACCAGCAATGGCAATCACGTGACTAGAACGTGTGCGCCATAGAGCACTGCACAAATTTGATCGCGTGTGCATTTTGCTTAAACACATGATCTATGGGACGAACGCGTAACGAACATTTAGTGTTAATTTTTTGCTAACAGCCCGGTCAAGTGATTGCGCGGGGATTGCGCGTGTTGTCCAAAACTATCATTTGTCAAATACAATGGTAAAACGATCTTATGAGGGATATAATATAAATAAATTCAGTATGCTCCATTTTAGTTATCGTAGTTTATATCAACATTTTGACGCTATCAATCAGTTTATTCATCAATACAATTTTCAATTTTCAATATATGGATTTAGTGAAACTTGGATTTATGATAGGACACCGTTATTGTTTAATGTGGATGATTATACATTTTATCACAAAGATAGACAGGGCAGGAGGGGTGGAGGTGTACCACTCCTAGTTCAGAATCAATTTGATGTTAAAGTCCGGAATGATATATTATTACCTGATACTCTTTGTGAATCCCTTTTTATTTAAATAATATTGAACCACAAGAAAAATATAATTGTTGGTATAATTTATAGAGACCCTAATAAACCCATTCAAGAATGTAACGATAATATAAATATTTGCCTTGAAGGATTGGTGACTGAAAAATAAAAAAATATGTTTGTAATAGGAGACTTCAATCTAAATTCATGGAATTCATCAGTGAGCCATTGTATAAATAATGTTGATAATGTTGTATATTATAACTATTTCCGTCCATTGATTGATAAGCCAACAAGAGTAACTAAGAGATCAGTTACTTTGATTGATAATATTTGGACTAATGTATATAATAAACATATTCGTGGCCGGACTACTACCCCCTGGACAACCACCTAGGACAATTATCCCCAAGACAACTACCCTCCAAGACAATTACCCCCCCAAGACAATTACCCCCAAGACAATTACTCTCAAGAAAATTATCCCCAAGACAACTACCCCTCAAGACAGCTACCCCCGGGTAATTACACCCGGACGATTACCCCACAGACAATAACCCCCCTCCCCCGGACAACTACCCCACGGACAACTACCCCCCCCCCCCCGGAATAATTACCCCCCAAGACAACTATCTCCGGGTAATTACCCGCTCAGACGATTACCCCCCCCCCCCCTCCCGACAATAACCCCCAGACGACTACCCCCGGACAACTACTCCCCAGAATGTTACCCCCCCCCCCCCCCCCAAGACAACTATCCCCCAAGACAACTACCCCCAAGACACTACCCCCCCCCCCCCCCCGGAAAGTTACCCCCCAAGATAATTATCCCTCGGTCGACTACCCCTGGACAATTAAACTCCAAGCCAATTACCCCCAAGACAATTAGCCCAAGACATCTTCCCTTAAGACCAGTGGCGTAGCGAGGATCAACGGATGGGTGGGGGGGGGGGGGGGGGGGGGGGGGGGGGGGAGGGGGGGGAGCTGTAGGGGCACATATGCGAGGTAGTGGAGCGATTTGGTGCATATCCTAGACCCTAGACAGTAATATTATATGATACGTACTTTAAGCTATGGAATCAAACATTTATAATGTATGCATATTACAAAGTGGGAGGGACAATCACCTCCACTTTCAAATGTATGGGGGAGGCATGTCCCCCCCCCCCCCCCACCCCCCCCCCCCCCCCCTTCCCGTCCCGGGTGCATTGTGTGCAATTCAATTTCGCCAATTTTGTTACCGCAGTTGTATTTAGCAGTTCAACACCGTTTTTTAGCTTTATAATTCATATATTGATCATTCGGTAAAATTTTGTTTGCATTCGATTTAAAACGTATTTCGATTTCGAGTAAATTCGTGATTACGTTATACCGCCCTCCGGGAAATCCGTTGGCGCAATTGAATGCAAATAGCGTGTTTTTTTAATTGAATGCTAAAAGTGGTAAATCACTTGATCGAACAGCTGAATCGTATGAACATAATGCAATTTTGAACCAAAATTGCAAGCCTTCATCTCAAGTTCGTGAAATTGAATGACATTATTGAAACGAATGAAAAGCTTACGAAATTGGCCGAAAAACATAAAAAACAGGTGATATGCCCCTAGGTTACAAATGTAGCATGGGGTGCGTACACACCCCCCCCCCCCCCCCCCCCCCCATTCAGAAAGGTCCACTTTTTATCGTTCTCGTCTCGGGCAGCGATCGGTCACTTGACATTTGACGATCCCAACTCCCTGCTTACAAAACTAAAAGAGTGGTCTAAATCAGCGACGGACCCCACCCCCCCCCCCCCCCCCACCCACACACACTTACATGACTCAACCAGTGGTCTTGGGCCCGTTTTTGCAAACACGCACCCCCAAAGCCCCCCCCCCCCCCCCCCCCCCTTGAAAAATCCCAGGCTACCGGCCTGAGCGGTCACATATTTTGTCTTGGGTGGTTGACTTGGGGGGGGGGGGATTGTCTTTGGGGTTTGGGGGGTAATTGTCTTGGGGGGGGGGGATATTCCGGGGGGTAGTTGTCTGGGGGGTTATCGACCGGGGGGGTTATCGACCGGGGGGGTGATTGTCTAGGGGGTAATCGTCCGGGGGGTAATTATCCGGGGGGGGTAGTTGTCTTGGGAGGTAATTGTCTTGGGGGGTAATTGTCTTGGGGGGTAATTGTCTTGGGGGGTAATTGTCTTGGGGGTAATTGTCTTGGGGGTAATTGTCTTGGGGTAGTTGTCTTGGGGGTGTAATTGTCCTAATGGGGGTAATTGTCCGGGTGGTAGTTGTCCGGGGGCAATTGTCCTAGGGGTACTTGTCCGGGGGTGGTTGTCCAGGGGGTAGTAGTCCTAGAACCAAACATATTCAATCATAGTGGCCTAACAGATCATTTACCCTATTTTTAAATAACTGACCACTCTGTTTGTAATGATTATTCTGTCCCTGTAAATCCAATGTATTCTTATGTAAAACCTAATGACCCTCTGGTTTTAAAACTCCTTTAAAACAAATTTAATAGCTACATAATGGAATGATGTTTTAACTAACCAAGATGTAAATGAGGCATATAATACATTCTTGGATAAGTCTAAAAGATATATTATTATAAGTTTATAAAACTAGTAGCACAAATAGAAAAAAAGGTTACAAGAAAGCCATGGGTAACCCTTCATTGTTGAAATGTTTTAATACAAAGGATTACATTGTATAAATCGTTTTTGTAAGAAGGGAACTGGTTGTATTGAACGCAAATATAGAAGTATCGTAATAAACTTAATTCTATTTTACAATCCGTTCGGAAAAATATTATTGTGATTTGTTGGTAAAGAATAAAAATTATCTGTTAAAAGTATGGCAAGTGAAAGGCAAGCGTGGTAAACATAGAATCCATCCTATTTTAGGAAAGGTTTAGATAATTAACTGATGGCCAATTGCGTGTCCGGACTACTACCCTCTGGACAACCACCGCCCGGACGATTACCCCCACCCCCCCCCCCCCCCCCCCGGACTACTACCCTCCTAGGACAATATTCATAACATTCGAACCGCTACATAAAGGGACTTCAAGTAACAAATTATCCAAATCCTAAAAATACAATTTTAATTCTAGTGGTTTCCTCAAACTTTTGTTGTAATTCGTATTAACAATAAAATCGTGGGACATGTTTCGGTTTTTCAAATTTCCCTTTCGTTACAAAGATATGTACGATCGAAGTATTCAGATAAGAAAAAACTCCCGTGGAGTTTTGAAACCTTGTACAAAGTGAGTGCAGTGAGTTAGTGAATATCACTTTGCATTTTCGCTCATTTCTTGGCCATGCAATGTCCATTTGACTTGAAATTTTCACCCAATACCCTGTGGACATATGACATAACAACAATATACATTGCATCAACCATTCATCACTTTTTGCACATGTCAACGAAGTTACTAGATCCTTTAATGTATTGTGTTTTTAATAATTTGTCACCAACAATAGTTCTAAATAGTTCTTTGTAATAATTTAGTGCATTCATATAACACTCACTCAAGTAATAAATACCGTTACCTAAAGGTTACTACTCAAGCAATATTATATTCTGTTAGAAATAAGGGTCCTCGAATGAATTATCAAATGAAGTTAGAAGTTGCACTCTTCAGTCTGCATTCAAAGCTCATTGAAGAGATTACTAATCTCTTCATACTCGTAAAGATGTATGTAGATAAGTTTAAATGTAAATGTAAATTATAAGTCTTTGTCATGTAAGGCGCATTGAGAATTCCTCAGGTTTTGAAATGCGCTCTAAAAGAAACATTTATTATTATTATTATGTTCTTCCCCATGCAATGTGTGCGGTCGTGTGCAGGCCTATGTACATGTGTGTGTGTGTGTGTGTGTGTGTGTGTGTGTGTGTGTGAGTGTGTGTGAGTGTGTACTCTGTAGGTTTTTAATGTATGTTGTATGATTTTCTTTTAGGTTGTATAATTTGTATCAAATGTTTAAAAACTATATAATTTTTGTCTAGAAGGAGGCTACTGCTTACGAGTAATTATTACTTTGTTGTAGTCTCCTATTTCAATATGTATTTATATGATTGATACATGACTTGTATTATATTATTATATGATTGTATTGTTTTTATGATTTTTTTTATGATTGAAATGAATAAAATGAACTTGAACTTGAAGACGCAATTTACCTTTTAGAAATTATAAATATATGGTCGATTCCAACGAAAAGTGTACACGGCATGTTCAGACCTATTTTGATTTTTTTGAAAGGTCCTACAATCTTGATTTTTCTTTGAGCAGATGTATCCTGCGCGACCTTTCGCGCCATACAAAATTTGTGACCACTGCATTTATATTTTGTTTCAACAGGAGCAAAAAACATGCTATTTTTGACCACTTTAAACAAAAATCTCTTTAACGTTTTTTTAAGCGGTTAAAATCTTAGAATGAAGACTTGATACGAATTGGTTTATTTTTAAATGGGAAGTTGTTGCATATGTCAGGACTCATTATATGAGTTTTTGTAAGTAACTGGCAATCATTTGATTTTTGGTGATGTTTTACCCAGTGGTAAATTGTAAGCGTTGCCTACGAATACATTTTTTAGCACGCTCAACCTTACTGAAAAATTCGTCACACGATTACAAATTTGTGCTCAACTTAAACCCTCATGTGTCTACTATTGAAATGCATTATCAAAAATCCTAGTGTTTTTATTGTATAGCTGCCAGAAACGTCAAAAGCTGAAAAGGCCCGTTTGGTAAAGAAAATGGCATTACCTACGTATACACTTCAGCATATCGTACCTTCAAGTTCAATATCTATGCAGATTAGTGAGAGATAACAAGTCTTAGGAATAGATGGAATATAGCATAACGCTAATATGTGGAAGGGAGGGTTTATCATTTTCGAATAATCATTTAAGAAGATATTCAACAAAATGTGTTGCATTCGTAAGTAATTTTTAACAAATTATATTTCAAAGGGCAATATCACGTAGATATTTTGGCTATTTGAAGAAAATGAGCGTGTTATGGTATGAAACAAATTTTGTTTTCATGCATTATAATGTTCATATTTTGGGGGCTTTTAGATAACGAGCACACCGGGTTAAAAGAATTACGTGTTTTGCCTCATTTAACATTAAACCGTTTTCTCCTACTTGTTTAACAAGCGTAACCATCATATTAATAAATAAATGTATGTGTATGATTCGAAGGGATTCTTTGGCAATATATTAAAATCAAAAAAACGATAGTCAGATGTCACAATCAACCTGATAAATGTTGCACTTTCTAAATCCGACCAGATGCTTTTATCATCTTGAGTTTCGACTGAAAATATAATTTTATTTATACAAGTTCCGAATAGATACAAAAATAACGATGTTATCATTGATTTTTAAATCGGATAATGAAAAAAAATGGTCCACCCCAAATTCAAACTATCTGCCATCACGATGATCGACCCATTTGATCCAAAAGCAATTGCGGTAGTTCGAATAGCATTTTGGTATTTTTGTCTATGAAATTTGCCTGTAAAAACATATTATCATGGAGTCTGTGTACTATATACGTTGACGTATGCACTATCTTCATATGATTTTTGGTCGAACAGTTGTATATAAAACTATTAATAAATCGACGTAATCGATTACTTTCATTTGTATTCCAATCACACGAGAGATTGAATCAGATATGGCTCTGTATAAAGTAGGTAACAAACCGGAGCATATGAATGTATGTATTTATGTTTAGTATGTATTTATATCTTTATGCTGTGTTTTTAATGTAAACATTGTAATTTCTATCTGATACAGGGCCCTCTTGTAAAGCAGGCCTTTGTGGCACTGAATGGGGCTACCCTGTGTTTTTAAAGAAGACTGAATAAATAAATAAATAAATGAATAAAGCATACACCGTTCTTAATATACCATATAAAGATGGATAATAAGATAATATAAAATGTGATATCATGTAATACATTGGCTCAATTTGATTAAATTATTTATCTCACAATACGCCCTTACCCCCTCCGAAAATTAAAATTGAAAAACAATCAATATGTTTCGCCTAACATTCAGCTACCGTATCCCAACCATACTCCTACCTCAGATATATACTTGTTTGTATCTTGGGCAGATAGAAAATTCTATTATTTTTGTTATATCGCAATTGTGTTTTAGTTACTATATCTATAAGATGATACAACTCATTAGCATTTTCATTATCTAATATTTATATCACATATAATAAGAGCATGTACACTGAAATATTGATACTGTTAAACAGATTATGATTGTTATAAAACTTTATTTAACGGCCATTTCTGTATTTAAAAAGTAAAATAACGTAATTTAAAACAATGATGATGCCGTGCTGTGATGTTTTCATATGTTGTCGTTTTGATTGTTGCAGCCTTACATAATGTAGGCTTGTACACAGAAATGTCCAAAATGACTTCGTTTATAATAGTCTCGATACATAAAGTGCATAATAAAATTAACATTATCTTTTAGCATTGTACAATAATATACTGTAACACACAAAATTGGAAACAATACGTGTTAGTCTTATAAACATTCCAATTAAATTGGAGGGTTCGATTTAAACTAAGTAATGCTGTTGAGATATGCAGGATTGGCCAATGGGTTTCATTAATATTCAACCTCTTAAGAATAAGAACATGACAAGAGCGCTGTATGAATTGTTTTTTATGAATCTCAAATGATCCGATATTGCATTCATCACACAGATTATATATTGCCACTCATCGTTTGAGCAATCTTGTTATTGTTTGTAATGCATACAGCTTATCGTAACTTCTATTTTATGTGCACGCTGATGTACACTTTATACTGTGATTCACCCAAATATCAAGAAAAATATGTGCCCTCTCTTTCTCAAATTTGTGTCTATATCGCTATTTCAGGAACAGTATATATTTACCATGTTTACAGATCATATGTATCGACCATATATTTGTTTTCGAAACATGTAACATAGGCTTAGGCCTAAAATTCCCGTATTTATATATATTACTGATGAAATTTTTGTTGGGAATTCTCGCAGTAAAATCAAATATAGATAAAAAGTATGGCAAGTAGTTTAAGTAGCAAACAATGAAGTAAAAAGGGGATCCTCTGTGTGTATATTTTGTATTGTTTATTTATATGTGATAAATAGCACTCATAATGGGCCATAGATCGAGTCATCTGATAAGTGAATCACATTCTTCGCACACTTAAATGAATACTTATCCATAGAATTAGAGTATAAACGAGTGGTTGGTTTATTTATACATAAGTCTAGTCATCGCCACCCAAACTTTAAATAGGTCAGAGGATGAAGTACGCCAGGACAGCCAATAAGCACATCCGTGGGCGCGCATTCATTGCGTATGCGCGCAACTGATGGCGCTTTGGTGCGCACTCAGTTTCGCGTCTAGTAGTCTACGTCTTTGTTATTGTATGCGCAAAATAAACAATGAAATTAATTAATCGTATTGGATCGATGCGCTATGGTTTTGGCTCATACTGGCTTCATCAATCAATGTCGATTGGTTTTATGTCAAAATTTACAAGCGATTTTCATTTATTGTGTGTGAGATGAATGCAATCCGCTATTTTATGACAATTAACGAATGAGCTTCTTGTGATAGTCAATCTATTATCTCAGTTTAATACGCTTCAGGTAATAGTATTTCAAACCTAACTCGGTAATAGATTGACTATCACAAGAAGCACATTCGTTAGTTGTAGCCTACATGTATAATGATATATTATATAATTATCTTTAATTTAAAACTCAGA
This sequence comes from Echinarachnius parma, assembly GCA_037951105.1. Taxonomy (NCBI): domain Eukaryota; kingdom Metazoa; phylum Echinodermata; class Echinoidea; order Clypeasteroida; family Echinarachniidae; genus Echinarachnius; species Echinarachnius parma. The sequence continues at coordinate 16,682 of JBAMJV010001125.1, read as the reverse complement.
AAACCATTTGCATGGCTAATTTCACAAGGGACCAGTTCCCCTTAATTATATAATGATAAATATAATGTATTGGTGACATTATTCCCCACCATGAACAGATTGTCACAGCTACTCACTGGTATAAGAAACAATCGCTCAATAACAAATGGAAACAGATAGTGTGACATCGTACCAATGCCATGTGTAGTAGTAGGGGAGGGGGGCAGCTACTATGTCAGGAACTGAAAACAATAATCATCATCACAATGAAAACTTAAAATAAAACTTACAATGTATCTTAACTTCTTAGTGAAAGACACAATTAATTTTTTTTAGATTATAAATATGTTTTGTTTTTTCGAATTATGTAACATAGGCCTAGGACTACAGTAACCGTATTTATACATGTATACTGATGAAATATTTGTTGGGAATTTCCGCAATAAAAACCAAATAATTATGTAATAACTATGATGGCAATTAATTAAGTACCAACAAATGTGCTAAAGAGGGATTCCTCTATTCGTACATTTTGCATTGCTGCCTATATGTTGTAAATAGCACGAACAGATTTTATACACAAAACTCCTAATGGGTCATAGAGGAATGAGGTAACAGTAAGTGAATCACATTCTGCGCACAAATGAACACTCACCTCAACGTACACCCCTATACAGCCCTGTGCCCCTGGCTGATCGAGGCGTGTCAGGTGTGTGCGCAGTCTGCCGTTCTCTGCTACACCACAGTACGTGATGCTGTAACATGAAAAGCAATGTGCACCGTGTCAATATCATACAATGCAATGCATGGTTTTTTACATGATTAGCAATTGTTTTCAGTATTTATCAATGTGAATTAATAACGATGTCATATTATACAGCAACTTGAACAAATATCTGAGCATGCTGAATTTCAATTTAATGAATATTCAATGTAGTTTTATTATCCATGCTGCTCAAAATGTCATTATTTTAAAAAACAAATAGGCCTACTAATTATAATTTGAAATGAAATGTTCACACTTATCATTGTTATCATACAGACTGTGCACGAATTAACTTCCAGTTCCATGTTTCCAAAAAGAAATGCGAGCATGAATTTGCCCATGTGTGCTTTAATTACAACTTTGTTTAATAGGCCTAGCTAGATAGATCTATGCTTTCAATTTTTATAGTAAAAACTTTGATCATGGCATTTGTATATTTTGCCAAATCGAGTGAGTGGGATGTTTCATAAACAGCTGATTGAGAGTAGACGTCCTGTTTATTGACATTCTATGTTCACGCTATTATGCGTAGAGAAAGAAGTAGGTCAAGGTCACGTGTAGAACACACACAGCTCGCATTCCTCCCATGGTTCCCTGTACGTGTGTAATATAATGTATCGCGTGTTCGTGTCACAATACACTGCCAGCTATTCGTATGTTGTGTAGTCAAGTGTGTTCTACAACATGTAACTTGCCGTAATATATTCAGGATGAAACCAACTACATTAATAATAATTAGTACATTTGAAACCGGCGAGTTATCCTCCCTTCCATCTTTACCCCAGCATTATTCTTTCAATTAATTTATTGTATTGTTTGATTTATTTTGTTTATATTAATGTATTCCCACCTTTGTTCAAAACAGTAATAAACCCTACAAATGAAAACAAAATTAATCAAAATGACGAATGATTATTTATATCATTATTATCATTATTACTATTATTATTATTATTATTATTATTAAGCTTACAAATCATCAAATTAAGAAATGTTTATGAGTCAATGTCATAGTCTCATAGTCATAGACATACACATTACACTTACAGAAAACTCCCTTGCAAACGCCATGCGGTAGAACATTGAATGGGAAAAAGCAAACACAAATTGTTGATTTATAAAGAATATATCGTTCGCAGAAATCGTCCTACGAAACAATCCGGGAAACAATTATGCAAATAATTGACCCCAAATCTGGACACTTCAATGCAACTACCTATACCATATTATACACTCACCTGATGAGCTCCATGGTGCTGACAGCCCTGCCCGCCTCCACCCAGCGGACGAGGGTCTGCTCATCGATGCGCAGCCCCTGCAGCCAGATGTACTTTAGTGAGGTCAAGGATTGAAAGCAGGAAAACAGCTTCAGGGAGAGAGCTTCGTCTAGCTCGGCGTCCTCTATGTAGAGTCTATGTATCTAGATGTACAAGGGGAAGGAAGAAGGAAGTAATTAGTTTTCAATGAATACTATAAACATTCATTTTAAAGAGCTATTACATATTAAATAAAATCGTAATGAATTTAAATGAAAGGAAATGAAATATAATTCATTTTTGTTTCTAATTAATAATACCAATTTAATATTTACACTTCTCAGTTCATATTGATAAGAAATAACACCATAACATGCAACACGATCCGCCAGTGAGGTCAAGGATTGAAGGCAGGACCCGCGCAGCTTCAGGGAGAGAGCTTAGTCTAGCTTGCTTGGTGTCCCGTATGGTGATTTCAATATCTAGATGTACAAGGGGAAGGAAGACAAAGTCATTAGTTTTCAAGAAATATTATACATTCGTGTTATAAAAGAGCTATAGCATTACATATGAAATGAAATGTATTGAATTGAAATGAAACGAAATGGAGTCCATTTTTGTTTCTAATAATTATTAACAATTTAATATTTAGACTGTATAAAATATTCTCAGTTCATATTAATAAGAAATAACACCGCAGCATGATCCGCCACTTTGAGGTGAAGGTTTGAAGCCAGGACCCGCGCAGCTGTACGTAGGGAGAGAGTTTCGTCTAGCTCGGTATCCGTATGGTGATTCTATTTAGATGAAAGCAGGAGAAGGAAGACAAAGTAATTAGTTTTCAAGAAATATCATACATTCGTGTTATAAAAGAGCTATAGCATTACATATGAAATGAAATGTATTGAATTGAAATGAAACGAAATGGAATCCATTTTTGTTTTGAATCAATAATAACAGTTTAAAATTTACACGTATATTCTCATTTCAGATTAATAAGAAATAATTATTTTTTTTGTAAAAAACATTTTGTTAATTGATGACTTGACTGGCAAAGAAATATCCAAATGGTAATGGAGGCTCTGACTCATGAGTATGATGTCATTAACGCAGTTCTAAGCCGACATTTATCTCCTAGACACAAATGTATGTTCATCCTTCAAACGTTTTTATTCAATGTATAAATGTTTACCTCATTTCCACCCTGAGAATCCAGTGATGGTATTTTGTATGTAGGGATCTTAGGAGGTGAAGTTGGTCCTAAGTCTTCAGATCAACTTTGGTATTCTGTAAGTTGCTCTTAAGGTTGATCTTAAGAAGATAAGATCAACTCCAAGTGATTAGGTCTGCAAATTAATGTAAATTATCTGTCCTAAAGATAATAATAAGACGTATTCTGTAACAGCAGTATAGCCTATACTATAGTATAGGGTCAACGCGTGCTCCTGCCATGTCGAATAGCCATTGCATACACGCAACAGATCAACTTTAGTTACAAAATACCAATTTTGCCGATCTTAGGGAGGTCTTAGTCTTAGTCTTAAAGTTGATCTTATTATCATACTGCGTTCATTGCTAGAATAATGCAGACGAATTGATGCATCCCGTGGACAAACATAAATAAGCCTTAAATAATTTATTGTAATAACTAAGAAATAGAATCCTATTTCTGTCACAGATCGTCTGCGGCCACTAGCGTTCTGCACGAATTGACGATGGCGACATTTAAAAAGTTTGCATTGTCATCACTCAAGTCAAGATTATAAATGGACTATTGGACCATTTTTCGGAACACTGTCTGTGGGCCATGGCCCATGGCTTCGGAACGGTTAAGGTAACAGTTAATCATCACTTATTAAATTAGATATTTGCTTTTACATTGCATTGTCATAATATTAAAAAACATGTTTAAACTTGGCAATAATAACATTTCAATTTAAATTATAAGCGCCGAATGCCCGAATCACCGTACGACGACGCTATCTTTGACTTTGTACACAGACACTGCATAATTCGGTCACTCTCATTGTTTAAGTTTAAAACTTTAATGAATCCGTAACAATAATTATAATTTTTTTTAAACTTAATTGTTCCATTTTGTAAAGATATGAAATCTTTATTATACACACTGTTTAGAAAAGAACAAGATAAACATGTATTCAGTACAGAAAATCATTGTACTTTACTTACATTTTATTGACGACCTTCAGCCGCATATCAGCGTGTGGTTCACATCACGATTCCCAAATTACACTTAGTCTTTATGATTTGGTTTTACGATCGACTATATATCGATCGAGCTGCGCTGACACGGTTAGTACCTAGCGATATAGCTAGCTGGTAGCTAGCTGCTCTGAGCTGAGCTGAGTGCATGCAGTGCATGTAACCAAAGACGCTTAATGGAAAGACCGACCACTGTGCAATTATCCTGTACAACGTGAATGGGCAGAGCGCGATGTACAAAATTAACACGCACTTTGATACGCAGGCTTTTCATTATGACGTCACAATAACAATGTTTACTTCGCCTGACTAAAAATAACTTCAAGATGACGTGATAAAGTTTGACGACCCTAAATTTGCATATCGCGCGTGAAATTTGCTTTGCGCACAATTTGCGCGTACAATTATAAAGAATTAAATAAAGACAGTGCGCGGACTGAGCGCGCATTAACATTATAACACGCGAGTAGCCATTGCCATTTTTCTCTACACGGTAACAAATCTTTAAATTTAAAAAATATGTTTCTCACAGCTTTGATTTCAATTGTAAAATCGCTATCGACTATAATTTTTAAATATTTTTCTTATCATGAGGATAATATTAATTCTACATAAAAACATATTCCTATAGGTTACTAAGGTCGACACTTAAGCTGTTGCTCAATCTTCATGCTAGCCTGATTTGCCGAGTATTTGTAAGTACAGTTTGATCCTTATTTTCTTTTAAATTCTTACTAAAGAATGGAACTGAATTTCCAAAAAAAGCAATCGTCTATAATTTTAAAATGTTTTTTTTATTAATAAAAATGACACAAATACAGTGATATAATAAATTTCATATGGCTACTAAGCTCTAGGCTTAAGCTCGATTTGAATCTTCATTCTCTTTGAAGGGACATCGCTGCGCGACCGCCAGTGAGCTGTCTTGTAATTCTACAGTCTTTGATGTAACGTCATGCTCATTTGCATACGCGCGCCTGCTTTGGGAAGCGTGATGTTGTAATCAAAGTCATATTTATTTAATAATGTATGCCTTCCCGTTAATTGTTTTTAATACAAAACATTTCATATGATAGCATTTTGTATTGGCTAAAAGATAAAATATTACGTTAAAAGATATAGTTAGTAGTTTAAGAAATTTAAGACATTTTAGTTCGTGAAATTGAACATAATTCACTTTTAAGTCGCTGCTGCAAGCCAGTGCGCAAAGAATATAAAGTGCATATACGGTACGCATCATCAATATTATAGGACTTTTGGGGTAACAATTGTGGTTTTATCTAAGACTTTATTATAAGATTAAAGTCTTTCTTTATAGGAACATGGAGGAATTATGGTGCTATTTTAAAGGATGTATTATACATATTTTAAGTAGTGTTTTATAACTGAAATTTCTGAAAGCGTGTAGGCATACCATTACTCGGTGTATGCATTACCTCGCTGTGCTGTGCTCTGATTTCCCCTACGGTGCCACACCTCCCCTCCCCCCCCCCCCCCCCCCAAAAAAAAAAAAAAAAAAAAAAAAACGGAACGGGGCACTTCCCAAAATATAGTAACAAAATGATTATGTTCATCGGATAAGGTGTCTTTTCCAATAAAAAACGATACCAAGAACAGTGATTTTGGACAAGTAGATTTTGTTTTAAGACGTCTTAAGTGAGACCATGCATGTCAGGTTCCCATTTTTATCAATTTTTACAAAGTGAGGGCCTGATAAATCGCACTTCCTGCCCGTCATAGCATCGAACCACTATGCCCATTCTTTCGGCACACAGCTGAATGCACACTAACAATGGCGCGCCGAACATCATCGACCTTGCAATTAACCCTTGGACCTCGTACTGTTGCAAGATATGGCGATCGAGCTTTTTCAGTAACAAATTACCAGCGCATATAACACTCATTCCCTTGACCAGTTTAAGACCTTGCTGAAAACGCACCTTTTTAATTCATAAATGGTATTCTACACAGGTTCAGTTGTGGGTCGGTCAAAGGAGGTGCACACCGTCTTATTTCGTGTATGTTTGATAGTTATGTTTGAATGATCTCATTTGTATTATGCATGATTTATGGAAAAAAGAATAGATTTATAATTTGTGTGTTTATTATAACTTTTGGTTGTTAATTTGTAGACCGATAATGGTACGCTTAGAAACGACCGTATTAAAACGCCTTACAAATGTCGTGTATTATAATTATTATTTATTTATTATGTTATATTTCGTAATTAAAAAGTTGCAATACTTGACGTGCTCGAGAATGACTGTACGTTATGCGTGTGATAGATTTGGTATTTGTTATGCACATTGGTATAGCATATTATAATGTGTTTGTATGAATGGATTATACTGTTATTGCCATTGTGTGAGTGATTGTGCTAATTTTCATTTAATTTTGAGCTAAGTCTATAAAATAATTTAGAAAATGTGTCATGTTAATTAAGCTGAATGCACCAAATAGGGTTATAGGCAAAATAGGCACATTTGCCTGTCCGTCGTGACCGTGATAACTTGAATGAACAAACGTAAATTTCGGTGCCCGAAAATAAAATTGAATGAACGCGTAGTGAATTTGATTGCTCGAAATTGAAAAAAGGAATGTGAGTAAACCAAATTGGATGCAGGTATTGTGAAATTGAATGATCGAATTCGCCCCTTAGCAAGAAACGCGTGAATTTGAATGACCCTTGTGTGAATTTGGGTGAGAAAAGTATGAAAGTATGACCGGGAAAACCTCCCTATATATAGTATAGAAATGATGCATTACTTTTTTTGTCAAAATTGGTTCTCTATAATTTAACCTGCCTACTAGTATTTTACTGATCCGATACAAATAATGTGGGAACAGTTTAAGTATTTGCAATTTTAATAAATTTGCAAATAAATCTCTTAATGTATCAGTCACACCGCAAAACCAATCCAAACCATCACCAGACCGAACAATTCGTGGACGTTTCGGGGACGTTGGGGGTGCTGTCGGTTTGGTGTCGGAGTGGTATCGGTCTCCAGTTTGGACTCCGAACCCACCCCGACAAATTATCGGGGAGCTTGAGGGGACATGTCGGAGTCGATTCAAGGACAGTTCGGAGAGATCGGTGTTGATGAGGGCATTTTTCATTCGGTTTCAGTTCGGCCGAATCAAAAATCAAAATCAAAAGAGGAGGGGCAAAATCTTTGGTTATATTATATGCCAAGTAAATTTGTCTGAGATAAAAAGAGTAATTCCTCAGTACTGTGAGCTATATAATAATTTGTATGGTTTGCTCAAAACTAAAGATAATTAGTTCTTCATAATATTTGCGACACGGTGAGCCTGTGTTTATATGTAATGCCTAAGGGGCATGTTAGAGAGGTGACAATTGTGGGGCGACTCTCCACCCCACCCCTTCCCTCCTTGCAGCCCCTTCGGCCCCCACAACACGATGTCTTACTTATTGCATTGGGAGGGACGGCACCTTATGAATTTCTTTACTTTAAAATAATTATCACCCATATAGCCATATAGACATATGAATGTCATTCTCCATGCAGTTCATGCATCAGTTGGTCGTATAACCCATTCTCATTTCTCCTGGATAACTCTCTCTAACCCAGTATCATTCTCTCCTCTCTTCCAAGACTCTGATCAGGGCTAGACGTTTGTCAAAAGAAACATACTCAAAGGGATAGTTGAGATTCAGTAAGAAAATGCAGTTTTGGTCAAACTGAATTTTAGTAACCAAAACCTGTAATATTACATAACAACCTACTAGTTATAACTCCACCATCATGACCATGCTCGAAATGAATGCAACATTACAAACGACCAAGTAAAAAAACCTCTTATCATTTTAAAATGAGCCGTCAATACTCAAGAGGGCTCTTGAATAAATTAGAATAGTGATTAGATAGTGGGATGATCAACAACTTAAAGGGGTAGTACAGTTTTGGTAAGTCTGAACTTTAGTAACCAAACCTGGACAGTAACATTATAAACTAATAGTTATAACTCTACCATGCTCGAAAGGTATACAAAATTACAAACGACTAAGTAAAAAAACCCGTTATCATTCAAAAAGAGCCACTAAAACACAAGAGGGCGCTTTCTAAAAAGGCATTGGTTTCAACCATTTTTCATACAAAATTATGCATGTGATGTTTTATTGAAACAATGATTAAATAGAGAGATCATCAACAACTATTTAAAAATTGCTTTTGACAATTTTTGAAAAAGTGCAAGCATTTTTTTTATTTTTGGAAAAAAACATCTAATTATTTGGGCCTCAAATAATTATATGGTCAGATATATTTATTGATATTTCAGCCGTTTCTGGGTCGATTTTGACCAAATAAAGTTTATTCTGCCATTAAAATAGCACGTTCTCTCAAATTCGACACTCAGTTTGTCATTACCTCACAAAAAAATTGTGATGAGCAGCGCCCTCTCTACCAAAACTAAACTAGCCCTTTAATACCATCAACAATTATAAATCATTTAACGGCTGGTTCAAAATGATCGAATTATTGAAAGACTCCACAATGATTACAAAAATGTTTATGAATATGGATATTTAAGCCGTTTCTGACCCGATTTTGATCAAATAAAGTTTATTCTGTCACTAAAATTGTATGTTCTTTGACACTCGGCTTTTCATTATCTCACAAATGATTTTGTGTAGCGCCCTCTACACAAAAAACTTAACTATCCCTTTTACTTTATTATTGTTCATGCATATATTTTCCTGCTGTGGAAGCTGGGTGCTGGACATGATGACTCTCACATCTCGATAATTATTCCCTTCTATTTTACTGAGGGGATGAGTTCGGGCTGTGTTCCATGTGAGTTCGGGATTGTCGGTTTCATGGCGGGGTTTATTCTGGACGTTATCGGGGTCTTATTGGTCTTGATTCGGTTGAATGCAAACCTAATACTCGCGCTGAATGCTGAATACAGACCGATAGAAGACCGAATGATTTTTGATCTGACTGCTAACCCCAGTCGGGGCTCTTGTCAGTGCCCAATAAAGCGGTAAATTGTAATTTAGTTTGGTTTGGTATCAGTTTGGCGGTGTGACTGCCGCAGCTACATAACCGACAACTTCTATAGAAAACGGGTAACATCGCACATTACAACTTAATCGGTTACAACATGAAATGATCGATCAATGGTAATGATAGATCGATCACATGTTCGCATGATCGATTGCTCATTGCTCATAGTCCCAAAATATTACAACTAATCGGATCACACTTATCTTTCTTCCTATGCCACATATATTTGGAATCATCTTACTAACATGACTAGCCTACTCTGAGTTGATTTTGTTTTAGTCATGCTTTCCCGTAATTCAAGCCACAAAGAAACACTGCCCATATATTTACAACTTGAAGGAGGTTTCGAAATGAGACCACGGAAAAGTCAGAAGTTTTTATTCATTGATCAATAATTTGCATAAATTAATCATTGGGAAATAAATGGCCATATATTTGTTTAACTCCAAGTGCCTTTGAATAAAAGTACATAAATAAGAAATGGAGAATCTACAATTACGAAGTGATCAGGTCGATCGAAGCCTCCACAAAACCCTATATAGGGGGATAACAAATAAAAAAAAAAAAACCAGTGAATAAATGCATATGAAGAATTTATCTTATTCCGATAAAATACTACTACTTATTCTAATAACGCTTAATCTATACAGGGTAACTACTTCAGTGACGAACAATACCCCTTCAGTTGGCCTTGGACAGCATTGATGTTATTAGTATTACCCATCACTGTTCTATAATTCTGTTGAACCCACGACCCCCAATTATGAAACGCACACTCTTCCAAAAAGACCCCCTCTTAAATGTTTTAAAAATAAAAAAACAAGCAAGAAATTAATTTTAAAACCGTTTATCACAATACAAATATTACCTCCGAAATTTTCGGCTGTCGGAGGTAAATATTTGTAATGTGATCAAGAGTTTAAAATGAATTTCTTATATACATTACCAACACAGATGAACTTTCATACAAATAAACAAACAGTTAATAATGCATACTTTATGTCTAATAAGAATTACTATATCCCTCATACGATCGTTTTACTATTGAATTTGGCATACGATAGTTTTGGACAACACTCGCAATCACGTGACTGGGCTTGTCGGTAAAAACTAACATTAAAAGTGCGTTACGCGATTGTTAGTATACAACTAACGAATGGGCTTCTTGTGATAGTCAATATAATACCGAGGTGGGCTCGAAATGACTATTACCCGAAGCGTAGCTGAGGGTAATAGTAATTTTTAGCCCACCGAGATTGCCTATCACAATCAAGCACATTAGTTAGTTGTTTTATATCAATCATCAATATCACGGATTGCGTTCATCTTACGCAAAATAAGTAAAAATCTTTTCAATATTTCAAAATTTTGACACAAAAATCAATCGACATTGTTGAAGCCAGTTCGAGCCTCCAGAACCATGCCGCATCTCATACGCTTATTATCATTTTCTTTTTTTGTCAAAATTTACAAGCGATTTAATGAAATATTAAAGAGATTTGCACTTATTTTGTGTAAGATGAACGTAATCCGTGATAATGACGATTACCCTCAGCTACTCTTCGGGTAATAGTAATTTCGAGCCCACCTCGGTAATAGTTTGATTATCACAATAAGCCCATTTTTTAGTTGTATATTATTCATAATTTCATCTAGGTCTGATGCAAGATAAATGCATGCTATTTACACCTTGACTCTAAAATCACAATATTCATAGTGAATCTAAATATGTGGCAATTGTACAAATTTTACCTTAATCTGCATATTCAGTGGTAGGTTTTCTACGACATCGATGGTCACTGGTGTCACAGTGTGTGAGAATGTAGCTCCTTCCACTTCGACGTGGATACTCTCTGCCTCTTCTGATGATTCCGTTCGTTTGAATGATACTTCGATGTCTTGCAGGTTTTGCGCTGAACGCAGCCACGCCCATTCAACGCACTCGTGAGGCAGACCAAGGAACTTCAAGCATCGGATGTTGGTCAGGAGAGGCAGCGAAGTTACTAGCGTTGGGTCTTTGATGGTCACTTGCTGAAGGTTTGATAAGGTCTGGAGACCTTCAACAAGCCTGATCGGTAGGCTTGATGTCAATTGTGGCGTGTTGATCTCTAGGTGTGTTATCTGTAAAGGAGAGATATGAGAACATAAGCCCCGGGGCATCAGATAAGATGATTTGAATAAGAACATAGAGCTTTGAAATACTACTATACACCAAGCCTTAACATAATGATAATAGCGCGAAAGGTGTCACAACGACACACTGAACATGGCATTTAAGTCTTTAAGACATTTTCAACATGTTCAAGAAGTAGTAAGTATGTACATGTATGAACTTTCGTGTTTTTTTTTGCCCAAATTGAACAAATCTATACATCGGATAGAGTGTCTTTTCCAATGAAAAACGATACTAATCCGTGCATTCCGCATATTTTCCTGCTGTGGAAGCTAGGTGCTGGACATGATGACTCTCACATCTCGATAATTATTCCCTTCTATTTTACTGAGGGGATGAGTTCGGGCTGTGTTCCATGTGAGTTCGGGATTGTCGGTTTCATGGCGGGGTTTATTCTGGACGTTATCGGGGTCTTATTGGTCTTGATTCGGTTGAATGCAAACCTAATACTCGCGCTGAATGCTGAATACAGACCGATAGAAGACCGAATGATTTTTGATCTGACTGCTAACCCCAGTCGGGGCTCTTGTCAGTGCCCAATAAAGCGGTAAATTGTAATTTAGTTTGGTTTGGTATCAGTTTGGCGGTGTGACTGCCGCAGCTACATAACCGACAACTTCTATAGAAAACGGGTAACATCGCACATTACAACTTAATCGGTTACAACATGAAATGATCGATCAATGGTAATGATAGATCGATCACATGTTCGCATGATCGATTGCTCATTGCTCATAGTCCCAAAATATTACAACTAATCGGATCACACTTATCTTTCTTCCTATGCCACATATATTTGGAATCATCTTACTAACATGACTAGCCTACTCTGAGTTGATTTTTTTTTAGTCATGCTTTCCCGTAATTCAAGCCACAAAGAAACACTGCCCATATATTTACAACTTGAAGGAGGTTTCGAAATGAGACCACGGAAAAGTCAGAAGTTTTTATTCATTGATCAATAATTTGCATAAATTAATCATTGGGAAATAAATGGCCATATATTTGTTTAACTCCAAGTGCCTTTGAATAAAAGTACATAAATAAGAAATGGAGAATCTACAATTACGAAGTGATCAGGTCGATCGAAGCCTCCACAAAACCCTATATAGGGGGTTAACAAATAAAAAAAAACATACAGTGAATAAATGCATATGAAGAATTTATCTTATTCCGATAAAATACTACTACTTATTCTAATAACGCTTAATCTATTCAGGGTAGCTACTTCAGTGACGAACAATACCCCTTCAGTTGGCCTTGGATAGCATTGATGTTATTAGTATTACCCATCACTGTTCTATAATTCTGTTGAACCCACGACCCCCAATTATGAAACGCACACTCTTCCAAAAAGACCCCCTCTTAAATGTTTTAAAAATAAAAAAACAAGCAAGAAATTAATTTTAAAACCGTTTATCACAATACAAATATTACCTCCGAAATTTTCGGCTGTCGGAGGTAAATATTTGTAATGTGATCAAGAGTTTAAAATGAATTTCTTATATACATTACCAACACAGATGAACTTTCATACAAATAAACAAACAGTTAATAATGCATACTTTATGTCTAATAAGAATTACTATATCCCTCATACGATCGTTTTACTATTGAATTTGGCATACGATAGTTTTGGACAACACTCGCAATCACGTGACTGGGCTTGTCGGTAAAAACTAACATTAAAAGTGCGTTACGCGATTGTTAGTATACAACTAACGAATGGGCTTCTTGTGATAGTCAATATAATACCGAGGTGGGCTCGAAATGACTATTACCCGAAGCGTAGCTGAGGGTAATAGTCATTTTTAGCCCACCGAGATTGCCTATCACAATCAAGCACATTAGTTAGTTGTTTTATATCAATCATCAATATCACGGATTGCGTTCATCTTACGCAAAATAAGTAAAAATCTTTTCAATATTTCAAAATTTTGACACAAAAATCAATCGACATTGTTGAAGCCAGTTCGAGCCTCCAGAACCATGCCGCATCTCATACGCTTATTATCATTTTCTTTTTTTGTCAAAATTTACAAGCGATTTAATGAAATATTAAAGAGATTTGCACTTATTTTGTGTAAGATGAACGTAATCCGTGATAATGACGATTACCCTCAGCTACTCTTCGGGTAATAGTAATTTCGAGCCCACCTCGGTAATAGTTTGATTATCACAATAAGCCCATTTTTTAGTTGTATATTATTCATAATTTCATCTAGGTCTGATGCAAGATAAATGCATGCTATTTACACCTTGACTCTAAAATCACAATATTCATAGTGAATCTAAATATGTGGCAATTGTACAAATTTTACCTTAATCTGCATATTCAGTGGTAGGTTTTCTACGACATCGATGGTCACTGGTGTCACAGTGTGTGAGAATGTAGCTTTCTTCTCTTTGACGTGGATACTCTCTGCCTCTTCTGATGATTCCGTTCGTTTGAATGATACTTCGATGTCTTGCAGGTTTTGCGCTGAACGCAGCCACGCCCATTCTTTGCACTCGCCAGGCAGACCAAGGAACTTCAAGCATCGGATGTTGGTCAGGAGAGGCAGCGAAGTTACTAGCGTTGGGTCTTTGATGGTCACTTGCTGAAGGTTTGATAAGGTCTGGAGACCTTCAACAAGCCTGATCGGTAGGCTTGATGTCAATTGTGGCGTGTTGATCTCTAGGTGTGTTATCTGTAAAGGAGAGATATGAGAACATAAGCCCCGGGGCATCAGATAAGATGATTTGAATAAGAGCATAGAGCTTTGAAATACTACTATACACCAAGCCTTAACATAATGATAATAGCGCGAAAGGTGTCACAACGACACACTGAACATGGCATATAAGTCTTTAAGACATTTTCATTATGTTCAAGTTGAAGTAGTAAGTATGTACATGTATGAACTTTCGTGTTTTTTTTGGCCCAAATTGAACAAATCTATACATCGGATAGAGTGTCTTTTCCAATGAAAAACGATACCAAGAACAGTAATCCGTGGGCCATTGTTAGTGTGCATTCCGCAAATTTTCCTGCTGTGGAAGATAGGTGCTGGACATGATGACTCTCAAATCGCGATAATTATTCCCTTCTATTTTACTAAGGGGATGAGTTCGGGCTGTGTTCCATGTGAGTTCTGGATTGTCGGTTTCATGGCGGGGTTTATTCTGGACGTTATCGGGGTCTTATCGGTCTTGATTCGGTTGAATGCAAACTGAATACTCGCGCTGAATGCTGAATACAGACCGATAGAAGACCGAATGATTTTTGATCTGACTGCTAACCCCAGTTGGGGCTCTTGTCAGTGCCTAATAAAGCGGTAAATTGTAATTTAGTTCCGTTTGGTGTCGGTTTGGCGGTGTGACTGTAGCAGCTACATAACCGACAACTTCTATAGAAAACGGGTAACATCGCACATTACAACGTAATCGGTTACAACATGAAATGATCGATCAATGGTAATGATAGATCGATAACATGTTCGCATGATCGATTGCTCATTGCTCATAGTCCCAAAATATTACAACTAATCGGATCACACTTATCTTTCTTCCTATGCCACATATATTTGGAATCATCATACTAGCATGACTAGCCTACTCTGAGTTGATTTTTTTCGAGTCATGCTTTCCCGTAATTCAAGCCACAAAGAAACACTGCTCATATATTACAACTTGAAGGAGGTTTTGAAATGAGACCACATAAAAGTCAGAAGTTTTTATTCATTGATCAATAATTTGCATAATTTAATCATTGGGAAATAAATGGCCATATTTTTGTTTAACTCCAAGTGCCTTTGAATAAAAGTACATAAATAAGAAATGGAGAATCTACAATTACGAAGTGATCAGGTCGATCGAAGCCTCCACAAAACCCTATATAGGGGGTTAACAAATAAAAAAAACATACAGTGAATAAATGCATATGAAGAATTTATCTTATTCCGATAAAATACTACTACTTATTCTAATAACGCTTAATCTATCCAGGGTAGCTACTTCAGTGACGAACAATACCCCTTCAGTTGGCCTTGGATAGCATTGATGTTATTAGTATTACCCATCACTGTTCTATAATTCTGTTGAACCCACGACCCCCAATTATGAAACGCACACTCTTCCAAAAAGCCCCCCTCTTAAATGTTTTTAAAATTAAAAAAACAAGCAAGAAATTAATTTTAAAACCTTTTATCACAATGCAAATATTACCTCCGAAATGTTCGGCTGTCGGATGTAAATTTTTTGTAATGTGATCAAGAGTTTAAAATGAATTTCTTATATACAATACCAACACAGATGAACTTTCATACAAATAAACAAACAGTTAATAATGCATACTTTATGTCTAATAAGAATTACTATATCCCTCATACGATCGTTTTACTATTGAATTTGGCATACGATAGTTTTGGACAACACTCGCAATCACGTGACTGTGCTTGTCGGTAAAAACTAACATTAAAAGTGCGTTACGCGATTGTTAGTATACAACTAACGAATGGGCTTCTTGTGATAGTCAATATAATACCGAGTTGTGCTGGAAATGACTATTACCCGAAGCGTAGCTGAGGGTAATAGTCATATTGAGCCCACCGAGATTGCATATCACAATCAAGCACATTAGTTTTTTTTTTTTTTTTAAATCATCAATATCACGGATTGCGTTCATCTTACGCAAAATAAGGGAAAGTCTCTTCAATATTTTTAAAAATGTTGACATAAAAATCAATCGACGTTGATGAATCCAGTATGAGCCTCCTTAATGTCATTGTCTATTTTGTCGATTGATTTGTTTGTCCAAATTTACAAGCCATTTTATGAAATATTGAAGAGATTTGCACTTATTTTGTGTAAGATGAACGTAATCCGTGATAATGACAATTACCCTCAGCTACGCTTCGGGTAATAGTCATATCGAGCCCACCTCGGTAATCTAGGTTTTCCAGCTCAATTTGACATTTTTTTAAAGTGAATTCATTAAGGGTCATTCAAATTCACGCATTGCCGCGTAATCGTTGGTATCGGTATTTCAGATTCCGAATAAGTGCAAACGAATTCATGCATACGCATACGGTTTCGTGAATAGACTCAATAGTTCATTTATGGGCACTCGAATTCGCGAATGTGCAGTAGCGCCAGCGTGAACTACGTGCAATTTTGAATGACCATTGATGAAAAGGTATGCTATTTGTGCAAATTCACTTGCTCAGACGTGATTTTGAACGACTATTTACAAATTCGAATGCTGCTTTGACAAG
>JBAMJV010001124.1:212500-343625 GCA_037951105.1 Echinarachnius parma | reverse complement strand
AAAGCTTCCGGGGGCTCCGCCCCCTGGACCCCTTTTGTTGATTCCATTCAGTGTTCCATCAGTGTGTTTGCAATTTGCCATAATGTTCAAATTTCTAAACAGCTCAATCTAAAAGTTTGTGCCCCCTATACACCCCCCCCCCCCCCCCCTCCGGTCATAAAATCTTGTCCATGCTGCTGGGTTGGTCGCTTCGCTCCCTCGCCGAAGATGGTCAAAATGACGTATCACCCCCCCCCCCCCCCCCCCGAATGGCGAGAAGAAATCGACGCCCTTGCTTCATTCTATAGCAAACATCACGCTCCTGGGGTGGAATTACAGGGTCCATGGTGTATAGCAGGATGCAGATCACGTACAAGTACGTCAACACTTTGCGGGTATTAGAGTCAAGGGCTCGTACAATCCAAATCAAGGGCTATTAAAGGGTGACTAAATTAAAAATAAAAAACGCTTTGGTTGATCTATGATAATGAATACATCACATATCTGTTGACTATTTGATGTACATTTTTGTCATATTTTTTATATCAATTTTTCTTTTTATTTTTTCTACCTGCTCAGCTTCACCCCTGAAAAAACCTACCAGAAGCTTTTGTCTAGACTTCTCTGACCTCACAATACCATTCCATCAGTCAGCTAGATGAACAAAAGACATAGGTGACCACCAGTTTTAAGCTGTTTACAATAGTACTGTAAGCTTTATACAATGTCCACTCACCATGAAAAGAAGGTTTCAATGAAATACGGTACTCAGAGGGTGAGAACATATCTTTTGTAAATGTTAATCTAGCTGATTGCTGGTTGAATGGTATTGTGATGTCAGAGAAGTCAATTGTGTAAGGTTTTTTTAGGGGTAGATCTTAGCAGGTAGAATACAAATAACAGAAAAAATAATATTAAAAATATGACAAAAATGTACATGAAATAGTCAACAGATATGTGATGTATTCATTATCATAGATCAACAAAGGCGTTTTTATTTTTTAATTTAGTCACCCTTTAAGGGAGTTTCAACAGCGGCCGGTGTCCAGAAAAAGAAGAAGATGAGACCACCAGAAACATGACAAAGCGTCATTTCGTGTAGGGCCTCATTTTTGTTTATATTTTGTTTTACTACTAACTGTGGTCGCTATAGTATAAGAGCGCATAATAGTCCGTCTTTCGATGGTAGTGGCAAGTGGCGTAGCGAGGTCGGACCGATAATTGGGACCGGGGGGGGGGGGGGCACAGGAATAAGTATTGGGGCACACTCTATATATTTCTTTATTTTGTAATGACTTTCCCCTAGACTAGTGCATGTAGTGCTTTTATTTTATTGTTTTCCTTCAGTACTAAGTTATTGTGGGGGGGGGGGGGGGGGTGGGGGAGGCAAATGCCCCCATGCATGCTCCCGTCACTACCGCAATGTTTATACCTTGCTTGATAATTTGTGTTCTTATTGCTTACTAAAGACTATTATGTTACAAGCCATTATATAATAATATACACGTGAACTATACAATTTGCCCCGGAAAATGTTACCTTTCGCAAGCCAAAAATCAAAAGTTGCGAAATTAATTTCTATCATGAAAGAAAATACCATTTAGATAGTTAGAGAAAATTATAAATTATATTGATTTTCAGAGCTCAAATAATAAACGGTCAAAGTCACAATCAAAGTCATTCAGTCAAATTTGCGATGTAACAGATTGACTCTCCGATGCATTTAACTTGGTAAATTATGAAAAATAATCCATGATTACATAGATTCAGAACAGAAAGAAAATTAGCCTGAGAGTTATACTATACAAAGCGATTGTTTTGTTGTTATTGCTTGCATCATTCATTACCTTTAGTCATGTGGGAAAATTCCATGGTAAATGAATGTCATAATTATAATATGACCAAGTAATGAGCGAAAATGCAAAATGATATTCCACTAACTTTGAACAAAGTTTAAAAGTGTCTCAGGGATACTTTCAAACCTGAAAACTTCAATCATAAATATCTTTATAATAACGTATTTAATGAAGTAGCACTGTTTGTTTATAAATGTACGCACAATCTTGCCCCAGGTTATGGTTTTGGTAATAAAAACAGAATTCTGGTAACTAAGAATTTTAAGTTATCATTAAAAAATGACAGTATATAATTAAATGATGCTTGAATGGTAGTAAAACATATAAACGAGCTGATTTCCTTTTAAAGAAAAACAGCCGTTAACACATGAGGTCGCCCTTCAGACACTTCGAGTTTCAACCATTCGTTTAATTTGATATTTGGTTAAGCAAATTATGAAATAGAGAGATCATCAGAAACAATTTCAAAACCATTGTGGTATATTAAACAAAAGATTAGGATTTTGAAATATTTTCTTAAATTTATTAATACAAAAGTTGGCCCCAAACATTTATTCCAATCTAATATACTGATGACTATTTCAGCTGTTTCTAAAACGATTTTGATCAAACAAGGTTGATTCTGGCTTTAAAATTGTGTGCTCTTTTAAATTGTACACTTAGTTTTTCATAACCTCACAAAACAAAATATTATTATTTTCCTTACTAAAAATAAATTTCTCTCTGCTTGTTTTCACGAATTCATAGAAGAATATTGATGGGCCAACTACTTTGGAGTTAGAAAGCTAATACATTTGCTTTGTTATTAAGTCAATTTGAATTGTATAAAATGTTCATATACAAGTCAACATGGCTGCAGCTCGCAAGTGACGTCATTATATATCGATAGCAATTGCGAACCGTACACAGAATCGGAGCAAAGCTCAACCTGTCATAGCTTTTTGTATTGCTCTACCGCTTTGGTTCAGATTTTCGCTCATGATTTTTCATATTCACTTCATTCTATAGCAAACATCATGTTCCTGGCAGGGATAGAATTACCCTTTAAGCATGGATAAGTGTTTGTACGTGATCTGCAGAATGCAGATCACGTACAAGCACGTCAAAACTTTGCGAGTTATTTAGAGTCAAGGGCTCGTACAATCCAAATTAAGGGCTATTAAGGGAGGTTCAACAGCGGCCGGTGTCCAGAAAAAAAGAAGAAGATGAGATAATTGGGACCGCGGGGGGGGGGGGGGGGGGGGGGCACGTGAATAACTATTTGTGGCACACTCTATGTATTTCTTTATTTTTGTAAGGATTTTTCCCTCATGCTTTTTGTTTTTCAGTACTAAGTTATTGAAGTAATTGTGGGGGATGGGGGGGGGGGGGGCGGGGGGTAAGTGCCCCCATGCCCCTGGCGCTACGTCACTACTCGCAGCGCAGAAGTATTTTTTACCCTGGTCAGCGGATACTCACCACAATCAATTTATCATGCACATGAAGTGCACATTTTACACACCCTACAGGGAGCTTATGGAATGTTTTAAAAGTAAATGACTGAATTTGAAGATGCCTGTAATGCGGTGTTCCCACTGTCGTGCGATCCGTTACGAACGCCACGATTGGCCATTCGTAGCTGATCGTGGAACTTCTCTGAAATTTAAGGTTTGGATACGAGGTGATGCGAGTCGATACGTTCTGGTGCGATTTGGTGCGCTTGGATGCGATATGGTCACGATTGGTCAATTTCAGGTGACACGATCTGTCACGATCTGGTCTCCCGTTCAGATACGATCATATACGTTTCGATAGGATTGTCCCGATGGAATCCACGATTGGGTCACGATGTGACACGATCATCACGATCGGGGTCCCCGATTTGGGACGATCGGGTACGTGCAGATACGTTCGGATACCTTCCGATACGTTCATCACGAACCGATGCGCTCTGTTGCGAAATGATACGATTGTGGTCGCGATGTCTTTCACGATGAAGATCGAGAGTGGTCACGATTTGAGCTACGATTGGACCCCGACGGATATACATTATATACAACCCGACTGACCATGGACTTCATTATTTCTTGAACTTCTACAGGGTAAACACTACAACCCACAACTATTAATGATGTCAGGAGTTGAGGATGATGACAACATGACATTAATTTGCAGTAGTACTGTATGCTTACATTATCGCAAGAGAGGAATAAGACGAGCAGCAGCCAGACCAGCCACAATCCCGACCAAAAAGGCCCAGGAGAGCTGCGACCATGGCTCACAGAGGAGAGGAGGCAACAGCTTGGCCAGTTCTCCAGCCTCCTAGACACCCAATTGAGGCTGGCAGATCCAATAGCATACCAAAAACTACATAATGTTAACACCACAGCTCTTCGATGAAGGCCACAACAATCGAGAGGAAACTCACCAGTTTCAGGCAACCTCTCTTACCTGGACTGAAAGTGGCATTAAGACTGAGGCACCTTGTCACTGGAGAGAACTATCGGTCCCTTGCATATGCCTTTATGTGTGGAGTGTCCAGCATCTCAGAGATGGTTCCAGAAGTGTGCCAGGCAATTATGCAAGCGTACAAAGATGAGGTGTTTATCCTACCTGTGACCCCTGAATCCTGGACAGCCGTAGCTAACCAGTTTGGGCAGAGATGGACCACCCCCACGCCATCGGGGCCCTGGATGGCAAACACATTGCTATCAATAAGCCACTGGCAGTCTGTACTACATTTACAAAGGCTTTTTTCTTACACCACTCATGGCTTTGGTGGATGCTTGGGTGAAAATGACACATGGCAGATGCTCAGATATTTGGCGACTCTGAGCTGTTCAACGGCCTGGAAGAGGAAGCCATAGAACCCCCCCCCCCCCCCCCCCCCCCCCCGCCCACCCCCACCCTACCCTCTGGCTACAAGCCCTGATGACTACCAAGACCTTCTTCATCCTGGGGGATGACGCATTCGCACTCAGGAACCACCTCATGAAGACATGCGGCACTTGCTGCTGCTGCTGCTGCTGCTGCTGCTGCTGCTGCTGCTGCTGCTGCTGCTGCAAAAGAGGCCACATTCCCGGCATCCACCGTCTCAATGTGAGGGATAAAAAAAGAGAACTTCTCCTACACGCACTTCTCTGTGCTGTTCATGTCAGTAATGGAATCTCCTCCTGACCCACTCTTCTTAGCGCGTTTCTTCAGCCGGTCCCTCATGGTCCTCTTGCTTGTGTACCATATTTTAATCTTGGCTGCCTGTGCAGCCAATATATCCTCCTTCTGGGTGACATCTTTGAAATCCACAGGCGTTTGCTGTAGAGGACTTAATTTTTAATGTGGAACCTTCTCCTTTTGCTCTTCAGTAAAGGCAGTTACTGTTTTCTTTCTCTTGGTTTTCTGGGTGGGGTGGTCTCCTCTGCCTCCTCCGGTGCCGGCTCTGGCTGGACTGGTTCAGGCTCAGGGGGTGGAACAGTATGACTCTTTCCCTTCTTGCGTCTGGCACCCTTGGGTGGCATCTCTCAAAGGCTCCAAAAATTACTAGCAAAAGCAAGTTGACAGTAAAGATGTGCTCTCTTCAAGACAGATCGCTGAATGAGGCGCATTCAATCTTGTCCGGTATATATTATATGGGCGCGAGAACTCCGTAACAGATCGTGAACGTCCGTGAAAAAGCATGACATCTCGTATCTACGCGCATTCACTCGCATCTACTCGTATCAACTCGTATCTGCTCGTGAGTCATTCGTGTCAGGTCGTGCGCAATAGTACCCGACAGAGCGCCATAGATCGTGACAGATCGTGGGAGATCGCATCACATCTTAACAGAGCGTGGTGTTTGTCTTGTCCAAGGTTTTTTATTTATTCAGTTTATTGACAATATAAAAACAGCCAATGGAAAACAGAAAAGGCAGAAGCCCAAACAAATGTCTGTTTCCCTAATTACACATTTAAAATCAATAAATACAACAAGTATATATAACAGCAAATAATTGCTTATTGCATAATAATATTTACATACAATTAAAACATATTGAAGATTTACACACACTCAATTAACCGGTATAAGAGCTATACAATATGTAAATGTAACTTCAGTGCCCTTTTAAAAGATATAAGGGAAGGGCTATTTATAATATATTGTGGAAGTTTATTCCAGTCACGAGCTGTGTTTACATAAAATGAATTCATATAATAATCTGTTCTAGCAAATGGTACTTTTAATTTCAATGAATGGTCATTTCTTCCAATCCTAGATGCATATGTAAATTTGTGTGTATAGTTTACAAGCATCAGATTATTTTGTAATTTATAACAAGCAACCAATCTATAGTACAATCTTCTTTTTTCTAAGGTACATAATCTCATTTGATTTAATAAATGTTCATATGAGGTTTCCCAGTCACTACACATCATCCTAACGCAACGCTTTTGAATACGTTCAAGTATAATTCTATGACTTTCACAGTGTGGGTCCCAAGCAATACAACAATATTCTAAGCGTGATCTTACAATAGCTTCATACAGTTTCTTTAAAATATGTGGGGGACAATTAACAAATGATCTTCGTAACACACCTATAAGCTTATTACAAACTTTATATAATTCCTGACAATGGAATTTCCAATTCAGAGTATCATTTATAACAATGCCAAGATATTTTTCAGTGTGCGTTATATCTAGTTCATATCCATTCAATTCATAATTAAAATCTATTGTTTTATTCTTACGAGACATCTTCATAACTTTACATTTCGAAACATTAAAATTTAACAACCATTTTTTACTCCAATTACTAAGTTCATCTAAATCTTTCTGAAGTAAACTGCAATCTTCTACAGACTTAATTTTATTATATACAATACAATCATCTGCATACAAACGAATAACAGATTTTATATTGTCAGATAAATCATTTATATAACATAAGAAAAGAATTGGACCTAATATGGTCCCCTGAGGGACACCGGACGTAACATGGACCCAGTCAGAGTATTCTCCATTTAAAACAACACGTTGTGTGCGATTCTTCAAAAAATTCATAATCCACTGTAAATGTTGTGTTAAAACTCCACATGTCTTGAGTTTATTACATAACAAATGATGAGGGACAGAATCGAATGCTCTCGAAAAATCAAGGAAAGCAATGTGTATATCTGCGCCAGAATCTAACAAGTTTGCCCAATCATGAATAGCTTCAATTAATTGAGTTTCGCATGATCTCTTTTCGCGAAATCCATGCTGATTATCATTAAGTATATCATTCAACGAAAAGTGATCTACAAGTCGTTTACGCACAATTCTTTCTAATGTCTTACATACAATAGATGTTAACGAAATAGGACGGTAGTTAGCGGGGTCCTCTTTTTCTCCCTTTTTATGAAGCGGACACACGTTCGCTGTACGCCAATCAACCGGTAAATCGCCGCATGAAAGAGACAAATTAAACAATTTACAAAGTTGATCCCGATCACCACGATTTGGAAGCACGATTAGATGCGCTTTGTTACGATCCAATACGATCCGATGCGATGATGACGATTGATAATTAATCGTGTTGATCGTAGAATTTTTTTTAACCGTTCCAAAAATGTCCTACGATCAACACGATTGCCACGACTGACCTTACGATCTGATAATATCTGATACGATCACCACGATTACTTCACGATCAGCTACGAATGGCCAATTGTGGCGATCGTAACTAGTCGCACGACAGTGGGAACGCCGCATAAAAGAAGAATACTATCTTTATTAAGTGCCTTTTACTCTTCGTCTAGTGCACAAAGTGCACAACCAATTTCCCCTTCACGATCCCCATATACAATTATATCCACAACATTCCTATAAATACATTAAAACCCCTTTTCTTTGACGACCCACTGTATTGAATCCGCATGTATACACGTTTAGATAGTAATTGAACTGGAAAAGCATGAGTTCTTTTCACTCAGTTGCCTAATTATCGTACTTGTTTTGCCACGGTCGGAGTGGCGCTTGTCTGCAAATCGTGAGATTACGAGCTCTAAACCGATCGATACCGGGGCATTAATGTCTTTCAGTAAGACACTTAAAAGCCAAATATAAGTATTGGGGAAGTTACCGAAATTGGCCAAACTTCTTGATCAATAATTGTCCGTCGCCAAAAAATGTCGAGGCCGAGGCCGAGACTTTCCACTGGTTAAGTTAAGTTGTGTTAAGTTGTGTTAGGGGGGGGGGGGGGGGGTACGTCCGAGACCATTGGTTTAGATGGTCGAAATCAATAAACAGAGGACCCGAGACCAACAAAAAGTGACCCTTTCTTAATTTGTGGGAGGGGGGGGGGGGGGGGGGGGGGTGGGTGTTGTGCGTACGCACCCAACACACCCCCTGGCTACGGGCCTGACAATGGCACTTTAAAGGATCTTGTTACATTGTCAAAATCCTAAAAATCCTCCTATGGCACCGTACCTATATCATCATTCTTTAAGGCGCGGTCACATATCACCGGATATAGCGTAAACGGATGCCCGACGGAGAGTAACATTTTCAATCTGTTTGTCTCCGTTTGTATGCGTTTCTTGTCCGTTCCTTATCAGGCGATGTACGTTGTTCTATCCGGTGGAATGTTTGGTGCAGGAATCAATGGAGTCGACTTTCACCACCGGAAAATTTGATCTCGCAAATTTTCTATTCGTCGGGCATCGGTTTACACTATCCGATGATATGTGACCGAGCCTTTATGTAGAAAAAAAAAGAATGTCACATGTTTATTTGAACCATTAAAAAGGTCTTCTTTGCCTAAAGAGTCGTATATGAAAACATGCAGCTTTATGTCTTCGCCTCAATTAGAAGAGAGTTCCGCTCCATGAGACATGGATGATAATTTCAATTTGCCGAATGATGATAGATTTCATTTTTGGGGCCCAGGATGCTTACTTTTCTAGAAAATGTTGATCATCTTGTCATGTTCCATTTTGGATATAGGTATGTTTTCCCTAAAATGCTTCAGCTCAAAAACAGAAGACTTTTTTAAGAACAATTTGGCAAGAAACGGTTCGGATATACAACTGGTATTTGTATAATACTGTTAGGAATTGCGTTTACACATTTGTTATGTCCCTTAATTCATTTCATCGAAATAAATACCATTTCCAACACAGCCTGCAATTAGAAAGTGAACAAAAAGTTTAGTAGATGTGGCACCAAAAGCTTTTCGGAACAATTATGTGTCGTGTTATTTCATATTAGAACTGTTAACAAAAAAAAAAGGTCGACTGCTCTTCAATTACAGGGTTCCAGTTCGCGAGACGTGGATGAATTTCAATTTACTGAGTAATAAGAGATTAAGTATCCTGTTTACAACTTCGTCATGTTCGTCTTAAAGATCATCGTGCGTGGGGATGCTATACCGCAGTTCGCCATCTTGAGTTTGTGCGCACTGCATTTAACACTGAGCAAGTGTGCCTTACGCACCGTGCGCAAGGCGTTCGCAAGATGGCACCGCGCATCTGATTCACGAATATCAACTAGGGGAATTAACTCCTATCCTTTTGACTTACTGGATGGGATGAGAGCATAATTACTATCATTGCTAGTCACTTATTTCCTCATGAATATTCCCGATTACAAAAATAATCAATATTTTATGGACCACTGTCGTCTGCTTTCAATGCCCATAGGAGGCGGCCATTTCTTCAACTACTCGCGGTGAAATGACGTGGCAGGCGGAGAACACAATAGCATTATCGTAACCCGCTATTGTGTTCTCCGCCTGATACGTCATTCCCTGCTGGAAAGTTCACACTCATTCACAGTGTGAATCACAGTGTGAATCACACTGTGGTTCACAGTGTGAATCACGGTGCGCTTCACACTGTGTATTTCGGGCGTTTTCACAGCGTGGACGCGTCGTTCCACAGTGTGAATCACAGTGTGAATCACAGTGTGGTTCACAGTGTGGTTCACAGTGTGGTTCACAGTGTGATTCACACTGTGGAACGACGCGTCCACGCTGTGAAAACGCCCGAAATACACAGTGTGAAGGCGTTTTCACAGCGTGGCCGCGTCGTTTCACAGTGTGAATCACAGTGTGAATCACAGTGTGGTTCACAGTGTGGTTCACAGTGTGAATCACATTGTGGATCACAGTGTGAATCACAGTGTGAATCACACTGTGAACCGCACTGTGATTCACACTGTGATTCACACTGTGAACCACACTGTGAACCACACTGTGAAAAGAACATACTCATTCACACTCATTCACTCATCCACACTGTGTATTTCGGGCGTTTTCACAGCGTGGCCGCGTCGTTCACACTGTGGTTCACAATGTGAATCACAATGCGGTTCATAGTGTGAATCACACTGTGAACCAGATTGTGAAATGCTTGAATTTAACATTGTGGAGATTCACATAGTGAAGATTCACACTGTGAAAAGAACACACTCATTCACAGTATGAAACACAGCATGCATCACTCTGTGGTTCACACTGTGAAACAGTGTCACTACACCATGAAATCACAAAAATTAACATTGTGGAGATTCATTCAGTGTGAATCACACTGTGGACCACACTGTGAAACTGTGTGACCATATTAAAAATGCTAGAATTTAACATTGTGAAAACCTCACAATGTGAAACATCCAACACACTATTAAATGAAAAAATGAAATTGTTCACCATGTGGACTTTCATAGTGTATTGCATGAAACTGCCACATTGAAATAAGTAGTTTTTAACTTCCACAATGTCAAATTTGTCAAATTAAGAAAATGTAGTTTTGTAGAGCTTAGTACATAATATAAAGGACAAATGGTCGATAGTCAATTTTTACTTATAAACTTAACTTTAATTAATAGATATATACCATCAAAGCACGTCTAAAACATATTTACATTTCATAGCATTTTAGAGTACCTTAATCAGCATGTATTTCAAAGGTTTACAATTATGTACTTTTCAGTTTTCACTAAGGACATACATACATACCTAGAGAATATAATGCTATTATATAAAAATTGCAAGTCGGTCAAGACCGATCGACAAGCGAGCAGCCGCCGGGATATTCAGCACACAGATAGCATGCCACATACTCTACAAGATCGCATTGTTACCAATTTAAAAAATAAATAATACATTTCTAATTAAAGGTGCACCTGTAAAGTATCGTCAGATATTAATTAATTCTGCAAATTTATGCAGAAATCCCCTTTTCATCTGTAAATCACTAAATATTGTCAGAATATACTAATTTTGTGCAAAAATTTTCTGTATGACTCATTTAACAGGTTTTCAACATTAAAATTGTGACAGCCAAAATTGTCCTTTATTTTTATTTGTATTTCTTTGTTTTTTCAACTTATGTATGCAGTATTTAGAATGAACAATAATAAAGGTTTTTCTAGGAGAAAATCCATAGGTTTTGTACACAAATCACAAAATTTAGCAACTCACTTACCAAAGGTTACGTGACTTCATTATTGTATACTCGGTCATCGCAAATATGGTTGGAAAACTTGCGCAAGTCTTCAATATAAAAATGTATGAAGTCACGCGGCAGTGCATACATTGCATAATTATTGCACAAAACGTCAATGGGGGGGGGGGGGGGGGGGGGGGTGGAATCCTACCCCCCCCCCCCCCCCACCCCCCTCTCCCTTCCCCTTACCAGCCTGGTTAGATGAGGAAAATGTTTATCTCTGGCAATACATTTTGGAAACATCTCTATTTCAGGTACACAAAATTATTATTATTATTACTTATACCGCGCTTTTCCCATAAGGCCCAAAGCGCTTAATTTATACACCTATACCTCCAGAGGTCTTGATTTTGGGGCCTTTTTTCTAGGACACCAGATTACATGACTGAAAATCACAGCAACTTTCAGCCTTTTGAGTCCTCCAAGACCGATGCATCATTTACCGATTAGTGGTGTCCGTGCAGACGTAATAGACTCTTTTCGCAAATGACTTCGCAAGGGCCGAGTACGGAGGAATCAGTCAGCTGTGAATGTATCCGTACTCTGGCTACGTCGCGAACTATTTGCAGTTTCGCAGTCAGTGAAGAGTACGGGGAACGTGCATCGATACGATGGGAACGTGTCCTTGCTCGAGAGAACAGGCGCGCTGATTGGCTGACCCATTGAGCATGGACTGTCCGCGCGATCTACGCTGGACGCTTATTCGGCTGAATACCGTTGTAGGTTTGGACGAAACGCGAAATTTTCGCTCTGAGTGCGACTCCCCGCTAAGATTTGCGTTGTAGAATAACCGCATCGTCGTTGTGAAAACAGCCTAATGATACAGCAGCAGACAGATAAATGGCGGTTTTGAAGATGGAAGAGGCACACCTCCGCTCCTTAGATGAAGTTTGCTGTCACTCCTTCATGTCCCGATGTCCTCTGTGGAGTTCGCTCCTGGCCATCTTCACCCACATATTCTATTCAGATATGAATCAAAATAAATGAGAGATACAAATGTTAATACATCTAATATTCTGATTTAACCCCTTGACTACGGGAACCGGGTGGGTTGTGTACAAAGTCTATGGAGATTTCAGAAACTCGTAGGGAACGGGTTTAAATGCTAGCATGAAGGTGATGAATACATGTCAAAAGCTACATATCTACTGAAAGAAATAAGACAACAAAAATCCCAGCGAATCTTTCCAAATTGTAATTTTGCCCTCCCGCACATTATTATAAAATTATTTACCTGGGTTATAACAATTTTTTCAGAAAAAGGACAAAACACTCCTGAAACATTATCCATCCCATTGCATCTTTCATTCAAACATAACACTGGCCCGTAAGCCAGAGCCAAGCAGATCGCTGCCGTAACTCTTGTGTGCTCTGTTTCTTTTCGCCTTTGTTAATCCATGGTCACAAGTTGATTATTATGAACAAGTTATACCCCATGAAATATCTTCAGGTGTTCACTTTACTTGTCTTAACCCTAAAAAGACTGGGGGGGGGGGCTCTGATTTAGCCCCCTCCCCCTCCTCTATTTTCGGTGATTACTTCGCAACGCGACAACCGGGGTGTACCGTTTTCTAATGTTACGTGACCTTTTGTAAGTGAGCGTCGGCCCCGAAAATCGCTAAATTTTGGTGATTTGTGTACAAATCCTATGGAAATTGATTTTTTCCTAGAAAAGACAAAATCTTCATTATTTTTCATTCTAATCACTGCAATCATTTAATTTTGGGCTAAAAATGGTTGAATAATGGTCAATAATTATTTCCATTGAAAAAACAATATAAAACATAAGTTGAATAAACAAAGAAATACATAAGAAATGCAAATTTTTGCATAATTAATTAGCTCTAATTAGCATATTATAATTAGAACAAAAAATTTAACTATGCAATATTGTATGGCTCATGGACATCTATCACCATGCCAAGTTTGGAGTTGATTGGAGTTTCGGTTGCCGAGATCTTAGGGGGGGGGGGGGGGCCTTTTAGCCCCCTCCCCCCCCCCCCCCCCCCCCAGTTTTTTAAAGGTTCAAAATAGCCCAGTCTTTTTAGGGTTAAGTAATTGGCAAATAATATCTTGATTTTTCCATAAGGCGCTGGGCCCAGTCTTGTACAATTCCTATAACGAAAGGGTGAATGTAACATCCCAGAGAAATGATTTTGTTTTGTAAGACCACAATACTAACCTGCAGACATGTCCGTCTCAGCACAGTGCCACAGAATCAGGCCTGGTAATAAGTGCGTACGGTTCTCTCGAGTCGTAGCCCCCGGAAATCCGGGCTTGGTACTAGTGTGAGGCGGTCAGTGAGTCGGCGGGTCACCAGAGTGGAGACACGGTTGACTCCTCTGAATTGCCATTCAGACCCCAGTTTTGAAGATGGCAGAGGCACACCCTGCTCCTTAGATCAAGTTGGCTGTCACTCCTGTCCCGAATCTTGATGTCCTTCAGTTTTGGCCGATCTTTTCTCTGAACATGTATCTCTGTGGAGTCTGCTCCTGGCCACCTGCCCAGACCATATTCTATTCAGAAACGAATCAAAATATATAAGAGAAACAAATGTTAATAAATCTAATGTAAAGGTGGTTCGGATTCGTATATCAGACGCACCGCGCCATCTTGCGCGTGGTGCGTACCCGCAGTGTAGCATCTCAAAGCTTGGGTTAGTTAAATGCTAGTTTGAACTTGTAATAATTGAAATCATGTATATTATGTGAAAAGCTCCATAATACCTGAAAGAAATATGACAACTAGTCTAGTACGGATACAGGACTATTACAGTATTAGATTTTGATTACACTCAGTGCATGTACATGTACATGTAACTCACTTACTCATGTGGTGCAGGAAGTATGCGGGTACGTAATACATTGCCATGATGGCAGTCATTCAGATAGCAGCGACACTTTGAGATGGATCATGTACTGACAAATCCTATATTGAAGATTTCTCTATATTTCCAACATTTTAGGAACATAATTTCTAGGGCCAATTATGTTTGATTTTGCCAAATTTTACAACTTTTTCTGAACATAGCCCATAGTTCATGTATTGCAGATCCTGTGTACAAATCAATTTAGCATTGCTCTGGTCGCTTGTCCGTGTCATGCCTACATTACTACAAATTTACACATGTATACATTCGTATTGTTCAATATTTCATCTTCATTCTCATGCACACTTGATTCAAATCTACAAATCTAGTGCTTTTAGTTTTATGGCCTCTTTGACAATATTACTGAAACATTTTATTTTCGGCCTTCTATCACTAGATGCTACGAGTATGACTGCCACCCGCCGTGCGAGCACATTCTCATTGACAACCATTTGTCGGTTACGGAAAATCAGTTACTGCGTGGTCAGTCGTAAATACAGACTACAAAATTAGCACAAAAACAAAATTTCAATGTATTGATGACTACCAGTAACCATGGCCATGCCCATGGTAACTGACATTCTATAATCGACAAATGGTCGTCGACGACGGTGTTATCGGCTGGCACCGCAGGTGGCAATCGCAGCGTCTAGCGCTAAAAAGCCGACACAATAGTAGAATGTTTCAGTAAAATTAATATCAACGACAAAAAGACTCTTTGTTGTCGTATAAATATAAGTCGATTTACTACACTCCGGCCATTACATACATTGAGCCAATTATCATCATGTAATATTATTCATAGTCAGTAGATCTCAATCTATAAACATTCAATCATACAGAAAGTCGGACAAATTAATGACTCACCAATCCACACCAGTCGCCACCATAATAAGCATGCAGCCTCGACCGGCTCTCCTTGGCCTGGTACCTCGTTGCATGGTGTATCGGAATTCGGATACGCTAAGGCTAAGCCAAGGTCGAAAAACAGAACTCTGACATACTCAATTATAATGTAGTAACTGGATCGCTAGTTCGGAACAAAAAACTCACAATCAAACAAAGGTCGAAATTATAGCTGTATATATACGATCGGGATCCAGTTTCTGTCATTTTATTTTTAAAAATGCAATTCTCACGGTCGGCATGACGTCACAGTCACGTGATTTCCCTAACTACGCGATCGGCCATTTTGACAAAGGGGCAAACAATTAGCGCGAGCGAGTGTTGACTGTACTGTGCAGTACTCTTGACATTAGTTAGGCACGCTCATGTACATTCTGAACTTCAACAAATCGGGGCGAATTACATATCAAAATGAAGAACAATAATCACAGATCACAAATCTGAAGTTAGTTTTTTTTAAACGTCCTACCAAAATCCAGAAAAAACAGATGTTTCATGGTCACTTTCTGCGTTTTGTGACCGTCGATTTCACTAGCGATCTTCGCGATGGGGATCGGCGGGGGATCGTTTAGCCGATGCGTGCGGCGCGGTGCAGTGCACAGTACATATACAGCAACACACGCAGCCAGCGGCCACGGTGATTGGCGATTGCATGTCAATCGCGCGCTGTCCCGATTGAATTTATGCATGATATCAGGAAATGTAAATAGATATATTGTA
This sequence comes from Echinarachnius parma, assembly GCA_037951105.1. Taxonomy (NCBI): domain Eukaryota; kingdom Metazoa; phylum Echinodermata; class Echinoidea; order Clypeasteroida; family Echinarachniidae; genus Echinarachnius; species Echinarachnius parma. Next base: position 327,852 of record JBAMJV010001124.1, on the reverse strand, counting down.
TTTAATAAATTAATACATATCTATTAGTATTAATACAATAATAATTATATACTTTTAATAATCTAGGCTGATTAGTTTTATAAGTTTTGTTAAGACTAAAATAGGCTAAATAAAAATTAAAAAAAACGTTTATAATAGTTATGACATTATGATGAATTCTTTATCAACCCATCTTACCTTGATTTGTTTCTTTTATTTTACAGGGCTCGGCAGATTATATTTACTTCAGGAGAAGTAAGAAATAACCGACAACATGATCTTCAAAAGATGAATGTTAATCACCAGATTTGTAAAGAGCGACACAACATAGTACTTACTTCCCAAGTCGCTTTTGATCTTGAGCTTATTTGAATCAACCATGTGACCATATTGATAAGTAATTTAAAGATATAATAGGATAGTGGCACATGCACCCCATTTATTCTAGAAAAGAAAACAATATAAAACATGAGATGACATTTTAAAAAAGGAATGTATACTGTGTGCCCCTCCTCCCCCAATACATTTAGTGTACCCCCAATCAGACTGACCATATGCTACTACCCCACTGATATGGGGGTCTTTAAAAGATATGTAGGTAATTTCATAACGCAGCGTTACCACACATACATATCATTCTTCCCGATATTGATTCGGCGATGAACAAGATAGTTCCCAGTAGTACCCATTTGTTTTTAATTACCCTTATGATATTATCTGCAAACTTTGATTATAAATGATCTGCGCAATACAAGTTTGTATAACTTCATTTCATGTCGCCTGGTTGTTCTTTATGTGTAATAAAGTGCAACATTATTATAGTACTTGCAATTTCATTTCATGTTAGAATAAAAGATGAAAGTTAAAAAGACATGTACGCAACATGGCATGCAATATGAACAGCAATTAAAGAACAGGTGGAACAAATCATGCAATAATAAACTTGACACCCGACAGTTTAAATCTCATCCCAACATATAAAAGTTGAAGGTAGCAACATATTCATTATAATATTTACCCATGTTTTGAAAAGATGTGTTTTATTCTCCTTTAGTCTTTACTATTATGTTGATCAATTTATCAGTAGCCTAATCATGCAATGTTTATAATTATGCAATGAATATATTTCTTTATCATTCAATTTGTATAAATCATAAGTATTGTTCAATATGTTGAAAATAAATAAAGAAAAAATCTAACAACATGACACATCAAAATCATTCAACCCGAGGTGAGGTCGACGTGAGCGACCTTGTACCTCACAAACATCCATCATGAAGCAAGCTTGACGTTAGCAAACTTGCATCGTTGTATGTACAAGGCTGACGTTAGCAACCTTGCGTCTTGTCCCAGGACGGGTTGGCGTTGGCGTTAGCGATGGCAACTCGACCTCGCACTGCCGTTGCCAGCATGAGGTAAGCATTCATATTATTTATATGATTTTCCTGTGTTAGAATTTTAAAAAAATGAAGAAACAAGTTAATAATGAATTTTATCAAAGAAAGACACAAGTCGGGTATAACTTACATGAAATTGTTACACATTTCCTGCGTAAACCAAAACTAGGAATTTCAATTCTGACTAGATTAGGATTTATAGACCGTAGTATAACTATAAAATAGTAAGATATTCACATGAACATTTTTTAGAAGGGATTAAGTAATAGTTAAACACTACTCAAAACATTCTAGACTAAACAATTCTGAGTGAATCTGAATAAAAATTGATCCAAATGACCAAAATTAAATTGGAAAAAGTTTAACTATCACTATCATCAGTCACTATCACGTATCAGTCATTTTCCAGCTCAAAATTAGTGGATATGGTTGGAAATTTTGAAAACTGTATTAATATCTGCAATAAGAATACAAAATCACCCGAATGTGACCGAAATTAATAAATGTGCACATCTCAACAACTGGTAGTGTAACTCCTGTATCGCCGCATGATTCGTGCGCGCGCGTGCGACAAAAGCTCCGCCCGAGCTTCGGCTTACACAGGCATGACATGTGGTATACGCCTGGTATACCGCTAAATCCGTATGGCGAGTCCGCTTTTGTTTGCCCCTTCGCGATCGGTTGTTAAGCGGAAGTTACCGTTCGCTAGTGAAAATCCCCGGATGTCCGACCGAGAGAATTCGAAGTCCCGCATGTAACGTACATCGAATTCGAATACGGTACATGACGTCACACTCACGTGAATGGGTGCCGCGATAACTCGGCGAACGTCTATCTCGTACCTTACGAATTGAACTAACTGAGTTGATTAGCGGTCTGCTCTTGACCAAGGACAACTCGGACACAAATTTAACGATGTAATCTTTAGCATTTCAAATATTTATTTTCCCCCCCAAAAAAAATCGGAAGAACAGGTCTTCACTAGATCATTATTAGGTCGTTGGGGGTATATGTCGAGCTAGCCTCTTGCCGAGTTAGCTGCTGACCGAGTTGCTATGACGTCATCAAAATCAATGCAGCTAGCTCTTAGGGGCCACCTGTCTATAGCAGCCAACCTGCCTATAGTGGCCACTCAAAGTGATCCCTTGCAGAGAAAAACAGTGTAATTGAACCTGTCAATAGAGGTCACCTGTCTACAGTGGCTACATTTCTTGTCTCCCTTGGGTGGCCACTATAGACAGGTTTGACAATTTGTGGCGTAGCTACGGGGGGGGGGGGGTATTTTTGCGTGCCCCCCCCCCCCCCCCCCGGCCCCCAATCAGTCCTACCACGCTACGCCACCGTTTGACTGTATATTGGTAAAGTGTGACGTCATCGAAATTTTATTTGTAGAATCTTCAAATTTGAACTTCATTGTCCGAAAGAACATTAAACATAATGTGGAAGTACCGAAAATCAATAGCTGAGATATGCCCATCCGAATGAATTATTTGGCAATAGGCGATCGATCAGTGTTTTAACTTTATGAACTGAGTCAACCCCCCCCCCCCCCCCCCCCTCAGGCCTCCCTTGACCAAAAAATTACGTTTGGGGGGACTTGAACTCCCCCTTTTCAACTTGAAGGTGGTCTCGAGACCTCCCCCCCCCTTCCCCAAGCTTTCTTATATATTATACAGCTCTCGTCCTTATAGTAAAGGATGTCTAGTCGTGTCCGTGCATAGCCTATTAGCACATGGAACGTTGTTACATTCAATGAGTTATATATAACTAGTCTAGATCTATATTATGGCCTAGGCGTACGCCGCTTACCCATGAGGGATTGACATGATTGAGGGGTTCAATATCCCCCCTTCATAAAAAAGGGCTGTTTTGGGGGATGCATGCACCCCCCCCCCCCCCCCTCCTTACAAAATTTAAGTGGTCAGTCAAGGCCACTTCTGAGTGGTCTTGACCATCAGTGGCCTAGCGTGGTCGGAAGGATTGGGGGGGGGGGGGGCACCAACATTATTGGGGGGGGGGGGACAAAACTTATGTATTTCTTTTGTTTTTCTTTTAAAAATGTCTCCTTATTATTGAGGGCACGCCCCCCCCCCCCCCCCCCCCCCCCCTGTCGCCACTGTTGACCATCATAACAAACATCTCAATCGGCCTCCGAAAACAACGGATCTCGGTCTTGGCCTCAAACATTTTTGAGGATTTCAGAATTCGGCTTCGAACAAATCTTCACCGACATCTGGCCCTCTCTAAAAAATAATTGACGGACACCCCCCCCCCCCCCCCCCTCGAAAGTTATTTACCGACACCCTCCCCCTCCCACTGGAACAAATCCTAGGTATGCCACTCTTTTAGGGTACTAGCCTCCATAAAATCAATACCGCTTACGAGTCAAACATTGGTTTTTGTTTGTAATATAATATTGAACCATCTTTAAAATATATTCAAATTGGTGAAATAGTAAAATGAATACTGTATTGTAACAATAAATACAATAATATTGACATACTTGTTGTGTCTAGCTATTCAGTCAAACCTCTGTCCACCAAGGGGAAGTATAAGACAAGTGGCCACTGCATACAGGTGACCTCTATAGACATGTTCATTCCATTGATAATACATGTATCTGCACAATGTGAAATATATATTTTTCACAATGTGAAATATTTTTTACAGAGTGGCCACATTGTGAATTCTCCAGTTCACATTGTGAAATACTTTCCACAAGGTGAATTATATTTTTCACAATGTGAAATATTTTTTACAGAGTGGCCACATTGTGAATTCTTCTGTTCACACTGTGAAATCTATGTCGCAAGGTATTCACATTGTGAAAATCTGGTTTTCATAGTGTGGAATAAATTTCACAATGTGGCCACAGTGTGAAAGCACATTTCACAATGTGAAAACACATTTCACATTGTGAAACCAAATTTCACAATGTGAACACTGTGTGGTTTACCACAGTGTGGCTGTGTCCACACTGTGAAAACATTTCATTCACAGAGTGAAATGTGTTTTCACAGTATGAAATGTGTTTTCACAATGTGAAATGTGGTTTCACACTGTGTTTCACACTGTGAATGAGTGTGAACTTTCCAGCAGGGTTTCACCGCGAGAAGTTGAAGAAATGGCCGCCTCCTGTTGGCATTGAAAGCAGTCGACAGTGGGCCATAACTTATTGATTATTTTCATTATTGGGAATATTCATGAGGAAATAAGTGACTAGAAATGACAAGAGTTATGCTCTCATCACATCCAGTAAGTCAAAAGGCTAGGAGTTCCTTCCCCTTTAAGGTATACTGCTGAAAAGTGTAACCATGCTAGAAAAGACTGTGACTGTGTAGTTAAACGGAAGTAAAACATTACTTTTCTTGCCGCCACCATGCATGATATCAGTGAACCAACTAAATGCTTGTTGGTTTTATATTGTATTTCCGTTATAGAAATATTCAACCATCGAACATGCACGTACAAAATAGTAATTGAACTCTCATAATAATACGGTCAGGCCTTTAAAGGGTACCACCACCCAAAATAATATTCTTATAAATGAAAGGTAACATCTTTCAGAAGTTCAGAAAAATATGTTTCCAGAAAAAAATATATAATTGGAAAAGGCATCGCCATTCTAAAGCATGCGTTCATGGGTCTGCATGTATACGAAGACTACCTTTGTTCAGAGCGAACGAAGTGTCCGAGATTATTGCCTCCAGACGTACACGTGAATAGCACTTGGCGCATTCGCAAATGTTTGGCGCGTACGGAACCATGATAATTGATAATGGTTCCGTATTAAAGTAGTGGTAATTAATTGCATTATTTATGAATTATACACTTTTCAAACTGTTGGGTATCTATTTTATATCACAAAACGGTACCAAAACATATAATTATGTGTTGCTATTTGCCTGGTGGTCCCCTTTAAATCGATGTTCCTACTAGAACTTGGTGGACCATGCTGAATTAAATCTAAAAGGACAAAAATACATGTAGTAAGTCCAGTCATTTGAAAAAGATTTAATTTCGTTTCTCCTTGAATGTCCTCCAAGGTTACTTAATAGAGTGTATAAGTGCATACTTATAATAGCCGCTTGAAATATTACTCGCTTGATTGGACTTTCCACGTTGACCTCATATACCTGACTCTCACGACAAATTAATAACACAGATTAACCTCTCTGATATACGTGTTTATGGAACGTTTTAATCCGTTTTAACGTTATACACTAACACAATTGATGCTTCTAAACCGAACACAAAAAGTAACTTCACCCCTAAGCAATTGCCCATAATTTCATAACCAAGAATCGTTTCAAGATTTCGTCTTGCCAATATATCCATATGGTAGTTAGGAAAACAATGTGTAAAATTAAGAGGTTACCATTAATCCATGGTTGAGTGAGCACACATTACCGAAAAAATAGTCATATTTCAAAATTCGCAAAAGTATTATCATCATTACAAATTATTGAGAGTTGGAAAATTAAAAAATGCACTGCTTTACAATTGCAATTAATGCATTTTACCACATGTGCCATCACAACATCTAAATGAATGGAATATCAAACAGCATTGTTTCATAAACCATGATCAATGCATTCCGCCACATGTGCGGATTCACAACAATGTACAGGCACGCGCAATACCTTGTGACTTTTGAATTGGGTCATTTTGTCTTTAATCTGTGCTCATTCAGCCATAAAGTAATGAATATCTCTGATTTTCGCACATATCGAACATATTTCTGAATATTGTGGTTAGATGACATCTTGAAACAATAATCGGTTATGAAATTATGGGCAATTGCTTAGGGGTGAAGTTACTTTTTGTGTTCGGTTTATATACCCAAGGGTAAATCTGCAAGCTTGCTTGACACTTTGAACTCCCAATTACACCACGTGCATAGTACACGTTATCTCTTAATGAGGAATTTCGTTTGTGGTTCATGGTGGTCCATGGTAGCTCGTGGCCGGTATGCTCCCAACGGAGTTGAGATGGTGCATATTGCACAATATAAGAGTGTTGGTTGCAACTGAACATATACTGATACATAGACAGATATATTCGATGAATTGAGCAAGTATGTCATGCTCCAGACGTTGCAGAAATTGTGGAAATCGTGGAAAAGTTACATCTACTTGAAGTTTCAATAAACTGGATATGAACTTTGGTCCAAGGACCTTTCAAATGATGTGAACATGTAACTACAGATTGGAGTACTTCTGGTGAAATTTTGGGTCGAAAAAATGGGACAGTGAAACATTATTGAACTGATTTTCTCCACTGGTCCCACTCATAGAAGTTTGTGCTACATGCTGATCAGACTCTTGCTATTCAGCTTTGTATCTTTATACTTGCAACAGTGAATCTTCAGTGAAACTTCTTTACAAATCATCCTTTTGTTCGTGGATTAGTAGTCTGTAGTGCCTACCCATTGTACTACTTGCCTTACTTTCTGCTACACAATGACATCATTAAATACCAGACAATCGGCTGCTATATGCAGCCAAGTCATGACAGACCTACTGAAGAACCCCGAGTTCATACAGCAACTGGACTCCATTGTGGGAAAAGCGGTTGAAAGAAAGATGGGGGAAATCGTTGAAAACATTGAGAAAATCCAAGGCGCAGTTTTCGACCTAACAAATGCCCTGGAAAGTAGAGAAAGAGAAATAAAATCATTGGAAGAAAAGGCAACACATCAAGACCATCACATCAGCAGACTGGAGATCTCACTGAACAACCTGGAACAATAATCCAGAAGGTCCTGCATTCGGATCTTCGGACTACGTGAGCAGAGGGGAGAGAATACTGACGCCCTGGCAGCTGACGTCGTCAGGAAGCAATTGGGGGTGGCCCTAGATCCTGACAAGGATATCGACCGGTCGCATCGGACAGGTCGTGTACGGGAGCCGACATCAGCAACCCCATCAACATCGAATTCGTCATCGGGAAATCCATCCGAGCACCAACAACAAAGGCCTCGGCCCATAATCGTCAAGCTGAACAGCTACAAAAAACGCAGAGAAATCATAGCGAATCGGAAGAAGCTAAAAGGAACCGGCGTAGTCATTGTCGAAGACCTAACTTTGATGAATCAGAAGCTACTCTCCGTTACGCGTGCTTCGAAACACGTGAAGAACGCCTGGTCATCCGATGGGCGCATAATCGCCCTCATTGGAGCATCTGGAGGGAGAAACATAACAAAGGTGATAACATGTGAAGCCGACCTCAAACAACTACATTGATTATATACAGACCTACAAACCTTATAACTTTAGAGAAACTCAACAAATTAGACTAGTTTTAGTCTGCATTTACTGAACTCCTGTCTCACACATTTATAACACTTGATTTTATTTCGATCCAAAATCACCACTAGGCTTTTTATTTTCTATTTTGAGATTTGTATTATTCGTATATGTCATTTGTGTGTAGATTTTCATACGATAATCATGGTTTGTGTCAATTTTATTCATTCTCATTGTGAACTTTTTTTAGGAAACCCAACAAAATCAATTGCTTATAATATTAAAATTCAACTTGACTTTGTCCTCTATGATACTGATTTCACTCTAAATAATCGACTATGGTAGAAAACAATGTAAACATTCAAGATTTGCCAAATACTTACTTTGATGTGCATTCTTTTAACTCTAAATTTTAAGATGATAATTTTACAAATTCATTCTCTTTGATTCATGTAAATTGCAGGAGTTTATCTCATAACTTTGATGACTTAAATATGTACTTAAGCAGTATTAATTATAATTTTAAAATAGTAGGCCTCACTGAAACATGGTTGAATAATATGTCACCCATAAATATGTACCATCTAGATGGTTATCAACTTCATTGTAACAACAGGGAAAATAAGCGAGGCGGTGGAACAGGTATATATGTACATAATTCAGTGCAATATTCAATTCGCAATGATTTGACTGTAACTAATTAATATTTTGAAAGTATATTTTTAGAATTGAATGATAGTCCTATGTCCAAAAAGACGATCGTTGGAGTTATATATCGCCCCCCTGGTCATGATGTTGATACATTTTTGTTTAATTTTAGAGCATTTTTAAATAAGATTAAATTGAATTCATGTAATTGTTTCATAATGGGCGACTTCAATTTAGATTTGATAAAAATTGGTAGTAATACAAAGGTAGACTCATTTATGGATAGTTAAGTTTTTATATGCAACCGATTATTGATTCTCCAATCCGTATTACAGAAACGACTGCTACATTGTTAGATAATATTTTTACAAATGTAAATACTCTTGATAATTCAGGTATTTTATTAAGTGACATTAGTGATCACCTCCCAGTTTTTGCAATATTTCCATTCTATAATAATGTTAAGAAAAGGTCATCTTTTACATTTTTAAGGCGTGATATAAATGAAGTAAACTTAAATTTATTTTTTATTGAGTTACGTAATATTCAATGGGAAAGACATATAGGACATGGTAATGTCGATAGTAAATATAATATTTTTTTGAAAATATTTAAAGCAAAATATGAAAAATGTTTCCCTTTAAAAACTGTTTGTATAAAAAATAGCAATAAGACTCCATGGATGACTAAAGAGTTGCAGAAATTGTGTCGTAAAAAATCCATTTTATATAAAAAGTATTTTAAAAATAAAACTGTACATGAGGATAAATTTAAGAAGTTTCGTAATTATGTTACTTTAAAAATAAGACAGGTTAAAAGAAAACATTATAAGAATAAATTTGATAAAGTAAAAAATAATATTAAATCTACATGGAAAGTTATAGACTCTCTTATAAATAAAAAATAAAAATAAAAATTGTAATATTGAAACTCTTGATATAGAAGGTAGAATAATTGAAAATAAGGAAGAAATAGTTAATGTTTTTAATGATTTTTTTGTTAATATTGGTTTAAATTTACAAGATTCTAACGAGGAAGTAGATACAAATTTTTTTAAACAATACTTGAAGTGTCAAAATAATAATTCTATATTTTTAAATCCAGTAACAAAAAATGAAATAATAAAAATAGTAGAAAATATGAAAAATGATACTAGCCCTGGGATAGATAATATTTATATAAAAGTAGTGAAATATGTTATTACTTTAATTTCTGAACCAATAAGTTTTATTTTTAATGAATATTTCTTAGATGGTTCATTTCCAATGAATATGAAAATTGCTAGAGTAACTCCAATTTATAAGAAAGGCAGTAAAAATGATGTAAATAATTATAGACCAATTTCGGTATTACCCATATTTTCTAAAATATTAGAGAAATGTATTTATAATAGATTAATATACTTTATTAATAGGTATAATATTCTTTTAAAAAACCAATATGGATTTAGACAAGGGCATTCGACTAGTACTGCAATTTTAAATTTGATAAATAATATAAATAAAGCCATTGATAATAAGGAATATGCAATAACTGTTTTTATAGATTTGACTAAGGCATTTGATGTTATTGATCACTCTATATTATTATATAAACTAATCATTATGGTATTAGGGGTAAACCACTTCAATTATTATTAAGTTATCTCACAGATCGTAAACAATTGACATCTATTAATGGAGTACAGTCCCAATTAAAAACAATTAAATGCGGGGTAGCACAAGGGTCCATATTGGGTCCTCTTTTATTTTTGATTTATATAAATGATTTACCACATTCAACTCAAGATTCAAGTTATATATTATTTGCGGATGACACTAATGTTTTTTGTAAAGGAAATGATCTCCAAGCTTTATTTAATTTGGTTAATGTTCAATTAGAGAAGATAAGTAACTGGATGAAAGTAAATAAATTGATTTTAAATGTTGATAAAACTAATTATATTATTTTTGGAACTCGAAATATAACTAATTTCAATTGTGATATTTATTATAGGAATGATAAAATAAATAGAGTGTCTAGTACAAAGTTTTTAGGGGTGCATTTAGATGAAAAACTATCTTGGAATCAACATGTAAATTATGTATGTAATACTATCGCACGAAATATAGGAATACTTTATAAATTACATTTTTTGCCTCAAACAGTTTTGAAAATGCTATATTATTCACTTATATCATCGCACATTAATTATTGTAGTATTGTATGGGGTTTTACTTCCAAGAAAAACATTGAGCGAATACATAAACTGCAAAAACGGGCAATAAGATTGATAACGGAATCGCCTTTTTTATCCCCTAGTGCACCTTTGTTTATAAAAATGTCAATCTTACCAATTAATGAAACAATATTTTTAGAAACTGCAATATTCATGTATAAATTGTTTAATAATTTGCTCCCTGTCGCATTTAAAGATTTTTTTATTTGCAATAATCAAGTTCACACATATAATACAAGAAATGCCCAAAATATTCATGCCCTTAAATACATTTGTTCTCTTACTTTAATTAATGATTTGTTTATTGTCAATATGCAATCAAGGGATCATTATTACAAGCCTATATGTGCTTTTTTTTATGATTCCCCCACTTTTGTTTTGTTTATTCATTTAATTGTAACCAATCATGCATTTGATGTTCATGCATATCATATATTGTATATTTGTCATTTTTACAAGTGGAAATAAATTGAACTATTGAACTATTGAACTGATCAGGGACGATAATAATACTCATGCCAAGAAGGTCAAGACATGAACATCATAATTAGCCCAATTATATTTCGACGAATAAAATACACTTAAGTGCCATTCATGACTATAGTCATATTTCAGCACAGTAATTGGGATGTATACTTTCAGCAGAATGTATATCTTCTGCCCAAATTATGGTTTCAAAGACCACATAACTCATAACTGCTTTCATCTAGAAATGTGTGACGACCGACTTACAATAGTCATGATAGTAAATGTTCATTTTTTTCTTCAAATAAGAGGATTAGGGAAATTCCCATTCTCCTTGTCATTTTTGTACTTTGTCATAATTCTCTGCCATGCGCACGGTACTCAAAGCACGTACGGGTTTTAAAGGGATATTGCAGTTTTGGTCAAACATAATTTTAGTAACTAGAACTTGTAAGTTATCATTATAAATTAATAGTTATCATTCAATGATGCTTGCATGATAGAAGAAAACATATAACCGGTTAAGTTACATGGCTGTTTTTATTTTTAAAAGCAGCCGTTAACACAAGACGACTCAAGTTTCAACTATTTTTTTTCATTAATAAATGTGAATGTAATGTTTGGTTAAATGTAATATTCAGTACAGAAATCATTACAAATCATTTTGGTATATGTTCAAAAGTGTCTAAGATTTTTAAATATTTGTTTTGAATCATTTAATAAAATTTGGTCCCCAATATTTTTTTCCAATCATATATATATATATATATGGATACTTCAGCTGTTTCTGAACCAATTTTGGTCAAAGAAAGTTGATTCTGTCTTTAAAAGTGTGTGCTCTTTCAAATGTTACACTTATTTTTAGCTCATCCGGCCCGAAGGGCCCGATGAGCTTATGCCATGGCGTGGCGTCCGTCGTCCGTCCGTCCTTCCGTCCGTCCGTCCGTCCGTCCACAGTTTTCAAAATGCTTCTTCTTCGTTATTTTTCAACCGATTTTGATTCTGATTGTTTCATAAGATAGGGCTAGGAGGGGGATTTAAAAAGCTGAAATAGGTACCTTCAGAATAACAAATCGTGAATGTTTCTGTTTGTTTCAATTCCATTTACATTTCTCAAAAGTGTGAAGAGAAGGTCTACTTTTATAGTAATCCTCGTCTGAAATTAAAACATCTGGATGGAATTAGAAAATAAGCATGGAATAAAAGGTATTGAACTAATAAAAGATCAGAAACGACTCAGGATTTGTATTTATTATCAACAGAAAATCACCTGGTTACAAATCAGCAGTCAAAATAATCAATGTTACAGGAAAACAAAGGTAATCCCCTTCCTTCGATGGTGGTATTTTAATAAGAGGTATATATGTCTGGATGGAATTAGTAAATAGGAGAAAACATGAGAAAACAGGAATCAGACAAACGGAGAAACGATTTGAAATAGAAATCAATTACAACTTAGAACGCAGATCATATATAAGCATTTTAAGTAGAATCTGAAAATAATACACCCGGCTTCAGATCAAACGATTAAATAATATGTTTATAATTATGAAGAAGTTGATGATCTCTATTTAATCATTATTTCAACAAAACATCACATGCATAATTTTGTATGAAAAATTGTTGAAACCAATGTTTTTTTTAGAGAGCGCCCTCTTGTGTCTTAATGGCTCTTTTTGAATGATAACATGCTTTTTACTTATAGTCCAGTCAATATATGGTCTTGACCTCGGCAAAATTGCAACACGGGATTTTTTTTCGGAATTCTGTTCAGGAAACTCCCCTTAACAACCAAAAAAAAGTCCCAAGAAATCGAAGTTGCGGAAAGTGGTTTAATTTGCATAATATGCAAATTAGGTATTGTTTGAATGTAAAAATATTAAATTAATTGTTTAAAAATATTTATGTACTATATTGACGCCAGAAAAGTATGGCAACCCAATATTAGGATCATAAAGTACACGATGAACGCATACCCGTACTAGTAATTACTACATAATTTGCATAATATGCAAATTAGGTTTTCGCCCAAAATCAAATATTCCATATTGTTGAACAAATAGACTTCATCGAGTGGATGCAAATGATAAAGCCTTTATATTTTTAAGGTCAGATATGAAGCAGGTTAGGGTGGCACTCGATCGAAACGTTAGCATGAAAGTACTTTGCATAATATGCAAATGAGATATAATTTGATTGGATCAATATGAAGTTATGTATTGCTTAAAATCTAGATGCACTATCATAGCCAGAAGAGTGTGCACATCTAGTATCAAAAGCCAATATACCATAACACACGGTGACACGTATATCAGTTCAACATAATTTGCATATAATTTGCATAATATGTAAATTAATGTCCACAAAAATAGTAAAATATTGCACATTTTTATCAAAAAACGGACTTGTTGAGTGATAAACAAACGATAAAACCTATATTTTCAGGTCAGTAGTACCAAGTATTTTTGTTAGACATCCTACCAAAACAGTAGGCCTGTAATTAAAGTGCTTTGCATAATATGCAAATGAGCTATTGAAACGGTTGCTGATAATTTTAGTTTTTATGTAACTTTGCATTTACAAATGAATGAAAACTATAGGCTACAGAATGGTAATCAATTTGTACCAAGTTCAACGAACACATCTATAGTCCAGTCAATATCTATATAGGGTCTTGACCTCGGCAAAATTGCAACATGGGAATTTTCTTCGGAATTCTGTTCAGGAAACTCCCCTGAACAACATAATAAAAGTCCTAAGAAATTGAAGCTACGGAAAGTGGTTTAATTTGCATTATAAATATAAGCTAAATATAATTTGCATATTTCTGAAATGCGGTGAGGGGTCATTTTCTATCTAGGAATAGCACAATATTGATAAAAAAACGATTATACTAGGGTAATTTAGGGCAAGGCATTCATCAACGGTGCTCATTTGCATGTGTCGTATAGGCAACGCCCTAAAAGCCAAGATGGCTGCCCCTAATTTGCATATTTATGAATATTATTGGTATTAAGTGGTTACAGCATCTAATGAGCAATCATTCCGGATTATTATTTTTCATTCATGTTCTAAATATGTAGTGAAGCTAATTCAGATTAGTTGCCACCTTGGAAACCTCTATCAATGCATATAATTTGCATAATTGGGTTATTTACCTAATTTGCATATTTCCCCAAATTGAGTATATTGGGAGCCCGGAAAGTAAAAATTACAAGTTATATCACTTTTCCAAGGTATTGGGTGGCAACAAGTCCATTTTGTATACTTATTTTCCATACAGCACCATGGCAACCTTCTTAAATCCAAGATGGCTGCTCCCCACATTTTCACATGTAATGATACACAACTTTATTCTTTTGGTTATATTAGAACAATATTATCATTTTTGGACTCAATTATTCGAATTAGCAATCGGAATACTTAAATTGCAATGTGCTAACAGTGAACAAATTATGCTTTAAAAATGCCGTTAAAGTGGCAAATAGCATTATCTCCTTTAAAATGCCAAAGACGGCCATCTTGGATTTATGTGGGTTGCCAAGGTGATACGTTGAATCAAGTATCATAAATGGATTTCCTGCCCCCAAAAACCCTGGAAAAGTGGTATTGCACGTCATTTTTACTTTCCGGGTTCCCAATATACTCAATTTGGGGGAATATGCAAATTAGGTAAATAATAAAATTATGCTAATGATATGCATTGCAATAGGTTGCCAAGGCGGCAACCAAGCTGAAGTATCTTTGATATACATTTAGAACATGATTAAAGAAAAAATTACTATAATTATTGCTTATTAGAGGCTGTAGCCAATGAAAACCAATAATATTCATAAATATGCAAATTAGGAAGCAGCCATCTTGGATTTCAGGGTTTTCTCCATATGGCACTCGCAAACGAGCACCGGAAATGGATTCCTTGCCCCAAAATACCTTAGAATATTTGTTTTAATTACTAGCGTACTATTCCTAGATAGAAAATGACCCCTGACCTTATTTCATAATTATGCAAATTTGCTAATTATCTTTATAATGCAAATTAAACCACTTTCCGCAACTCCGATTTCTTGGGACTTTTTTTTGGTTGTTAAGGGGAGTTTCCTGAACAGAATTCCGAAAAAAAATCCCGTGTTGCAATTTTGCCGAGGTTACCCCCTTATATATGCTAGATTGACTGGACTATTAGTCGTTTGTAATTTTCTATACCTTTCTAGCATGGTGGACTTATATCTATTATAGTTTGTAATGTTATTGTGCAGGTTTTGGTTACTAAAGCTCAGCCTTACCAAAACTGTACTTCCCTTTTAACATGTTTAACCTCCCCTATACGCTGGCATTTCCGCTTATATACTGTTTCCCGTCACTTCAAGTCGTATATCATTTTGCCTCTTTGGTATCACTAATAAAGGAAATATTTAGATAAAATATATATTTTTGTAAACTATCATCTGCAGTTAAACTATCATCTGTTTTGACTGAACACTGTACCATATGAAACGCCATCTCACCTTGCACAAATACAAGCAGGTTACGTAACCACTGATATAGCAGTAGATTGAACGACAGGGGGTTACATAATCCGCTTTTGTTAGTGCACGCTCAGATTACATTTTATGCTGTGCCGTTGGAAAACCGCTAGCCTCCAGTGGTAAGATTGGTAGAGCGCGCGCTTTCCATGCTTTCCGATCATGAGATCCCGAGTTCGAACCCTGCCCACTGCCTTTGTCCTTCAGCAAGTCAACCTGCTCTCTACCCAGGTGTAGAAATGGGGACCCGGTAGGAGGTGAAAGCCTATACGTGAAGGATCTTCTCAATGCCCATGAGCCGCTTGGAAGGAATGCTCCCCAGAGAGTGGGGATGGTGCACACAATGTGTGCTGGTTTGCATTGTATCCTATGACGGGGGTAATATTATCATTGTAAAGCGCTTTTAATATAGATGATTATATTCCACATACTAAGAATCTTGCTCTACGATTGGTCAAAAGTTAATCACGTGATGAAACATAGTTTCGCCCATCATTGATGGGAGAAGAAAACTTCGTTACACTGTGTAGATATCTTGGGCGAAAGTGCGTTGCACTCACTAGATAATTGGTAAAGTACTATCTACACTCCGCGGTTGCATTGAATTTAACGTGGAGTGTGTGGCCACTCAAATTCCGTACCGGCGCGATAACTCTATGCGCGCGAATTACAAATATAATTGTATTCGTTGTGCATAAGGTAGTACACTGCACGCTATGCACTGTACATACGTATCGTACATTACATGTACACCCTATACGGATTACACCGTTTGCTGTTAATTGCTCGTTCTGTTGCTCTACTAAAATGGCGGCCACAAACGTAAGGTTTGAGCTTTTTGATGAGGATGAAATGGACACGTTTTTACTTGAGAGTGAAAGTAAAAATACAAAGCGACAACTTAAGTTCAGCCTGAAAGTGATCCAAGATTATTGCGATGCTGGAATCATACATTTTGACAAACTGTCTGACTTGGACTTGAAATCGCTAGACCAAGTGTTGGGGAGATTGTATGCTGGTGTGAAATCGCGAAATGATGAGTCATACAGTAAGAAATCTCTACAAGCTTTGAGGTATGGGGTCTGCAGAGACATTTTTTGAATTTGCGAGACATAGACATTATCAAGGATACCAACTTTGCAAAACCTGGTCGAGTGTTCAAAACTGTTCTTCGGAAACGCAAGGAAGAGGGGAAAGCCAATGTAAAACATCATATACCTGTCAGTGAAACCGACATGAACACGATTCAAGACAGTCTAGTCTAGACCAGGTCCAGGACTACAACGTAAAGTTTTCAATTTCATCGACATTTTGACCAATTGTGCGAACAGGGGTGAAAAGAATTTGCATGTTGAACTGTTATGGAATTGTCATGGAATAACATATTGGTAAGTAGATCAAACCTAGTAACACAGTAACTGTAGACTAGTACTAGATCTAGAAGAAGTCCGATGAGGAATATAAAGCAAATAAACACCTTTTGGTTTCAGGCGATGGCAAACCATCACTTCCTCGGCGATCTGAATGTATACGCTATCTTTCCTCAGCTTCGCTTCGGAAAGATAGCTACATCCAGATTGCCTCGGAAGTGATAGTTTGTGCCATCGCCTTACCAACCGTAATTATTTGCTTACTATCAATCATATTAGGTGCTATATAAATCAAATCGAGTATATTATTATTATTAACAGTTGACAGTGGTTTGGAATATTTGACTATTTACATTTATTGGTGATACCCAATTAGAGGAAATATACGACTAGAAGTTACGGGAATTATGCACTTCTCAGTTACAGTAAGCGAACATTCCAGTGTTTCGTTTCCCTTTAATATTTTGTCGACGATGTGCGTGGAGAGATCAAACAAGTTTTTAAAGAAACATTGACCGATTGAAATGAACTTTGAATGACTCTTGGCAGTTTCTACTGTATACATGCATCACATTTTAGTAGGTTGCCCACGCCATCTAATGCTTCAACGATAATTCATGCCCACTCTCCTATTTGACATTAATATTAACTACTGCTTGCAGCATCAATTTATTTCAATAATGTCAACAACTGAAGAAAATTATATACTGCGACATATATAGGGATCTATACTAACTTTGTTGACATGTGCAAACCGTGATGAATGGTTGATAACCTGTGTATGTTTGTGATTTGATATGTCTACAGAGTAATGTGTCAAAATTGTATGTTAAATGGATTTTATAAGGCCAAATAATGAGCGAACATGCAAAGTGATATTCGCGAACTCATTGCACTGACTTTGTACACAGTTATATAACTATCCAGTAGATAGTTATAAACCTGGTCACTTCAATCATATATACATTTATTGATTACAATGGGGTATGTGAGAACCGCTAGAGTTATAAGTAAGTGTTTTTGACAGTAAGTAAGATTTTGACAACGTTTTAGTAACATTGTCCAAATCCTCAAAATCAAATTCTAGCGGTTCCCTCATACCTTGTTGTATTCGTATTAACAATAAAATCATGGGACCGGTTTCGGTTTTTCAGATAAGAAAAAGGTGGAGTTTTGAAACCGTGTACAAAGTGAGTGCAGTGAGTTAATGAATATCACTTCGCATTTTCGCTCAGTACTTGGCCATGCAATGTCTATTTGACTTGAAATTTTCACACAATACCCTGTGGACATATATGAGATAACAACAATATACATTGCATCAACCCTTCATCACTTTTTGCACATGTCAACAAAGTTACTAGATCCCTTTAACTACTGCTTGCAGCATAAATTTCCATAATGTCAACAACTGAAGTAAATGATAGCTATGTTGTTGAAATGCGACACTTAATAGTTTGAGTGCATATCAGGCTAAAGCTTATAAACAAATTCTTAGAGGGAAAGAAAAGTTGTTGTATATGGCCAAAAATATTGATAAATCCCATACATTGGTGAAAATGAACCAAGCGCCCAGTTGTTTACCACTCCACGCCCCTTTAATCTTCTGTGGCTACTTTGGCCTCCCTCACACTAAGCTATTTGATCCCTTTGTTTATATGCCTACTCCCTTCCCCTAATCATATATCTGCCCATTCATGGTCTTACCAGCTTCAGGGCACTGCTCCATCTTGCCTCCTGTTCACACTTTCTCTACAGACCACACTCCAACTCACTTGTCCTATATACATTTATATGTTTTATAACTTCTTCTTTGCGTGTATTCTCTCCAATCCCAGCCAAGTTTGATTGGCCACTTACAGCCTCCCCACTGTTCCACTGTTCTATGTATCCGCCCCCTTTCTCAGCTGTATAGATGTATGCACATATCATGTATATATACTATTATGTTCGTTATGTATCATCGTCATTTAGCCTCTGAAGAAGATTCTGCTAGGATCTAAAATTTGATCCCTATATTGACTCTCAAAATGAACCGTAATGGCTTTTAGATTTATTCTGATAATCTCTCTATGGGATGTTTAATTTAGAAAAAAAAACATAAAAAAAAACAATATTAAGAAAAGAATTGAGCGAGTCAGTCAGGTGTCTGCATATATAGCACCCTATTGAGTTAACGGCTTCTATTTTAATATAAACAGCGTCGTAAATTAAAATTTACAATTTCTTTGTAATTAGTATATTCTTGACATGCTTGAAGCATGATTTTATGTAAACTATTAGTTTTTATAACGTACAAGTTTTAGCGACTCGGATTAAAGTGATCCATTAACTTTTTTTCAATGTGAACCATACCGTATGGGGTACTTGATTATGCAACATTGTCTTCTTTATCAAAGGGAGAGCAGTCATGCGTTTCTTTTTCTATGAGAGGCCTTGGGGCGAGAATGTCCCAGTGTTCAGAGGATCGCATGAGACGAAAAAGTAGCAAATTTAGGAAACGACGTTGCCTCAGAAAAATGGCCCTAGGATCCAAACGCCTTACCCAAAATCAATGCTTATGATATCATCTTGTTGGAAAAAGAATGTTCTACCCAATCAAACAAACAAAAATGACATTTGGTCGATGATGTTGATGAAATGACGGATCGTAGGTGTTGCATTCTTTCTGAGACACCCTGTATATACATGTATATATGAACGATCGACGTATCTGAATTGGGATGCTGTCTTGTTACTACATTCAAAATGCGTTCTGGAACGCTTTTCTATTCAATCTGAAATATATCCATTATTAGGGATGAACTTTTAAGAATTCAATTCCTCTGTTACCACAAGCCAAACAAAACGGTAAACGAGAGAAGTGTAAAAGCTTTTTATAAGTGATCTTGGTAGAATTTAACACATTTTAATGGACCGCTTTAAGTTTGAACAGTTCTGTTTTTCCCCTTTAAATGGGTTGAGGGATTTGCTTCCTTCACGTCCCCTCTCCCACTCGTGAATTTCACAGAATTAGAAGAGGATTTTCTAGAGCTCGGCGCCTAAAAACCCAGATTACGACTCCGCTCTTTTATAACCGAGTCTTGGGAAGTCCAGGAATAAATTATTTAAAAAAAAACGATTACCACTTAGCATCATTGTCTTAAATCAGTGCAATATAATTGGATCGTATTGCAAAATCTGGAGTGTTATTTCCTTCCCGAGAAAATACATGGTGTAATGTTGCTATAAACAAAATAATGAAGGTCACAATCTAGTTAAATACGTTTATATTGTAAATTTATGCAAACGTTTATTTCTTGAGATAAACCTCAAACATTTTGCAAAAGTTTGCGAATTTTTTGCGAAATGTTTGCAAATCTGTTTTGGGGGCCATTTTTAAAGACGTAGCAAATTTCTTGGTACATTCTTTTGTTCAGTGTATTTTGTTTAAACCTGTTCCGAAACAAATATGTATGAAATAACATCGTATTAACTTATAAATCTCTTTACAGAACGACTGTATATTCCATTCACCTATTCGAACTTCTAATAATTACTGACAGGCCTGTAGTCAGGATTTGTAAAAGGGGGTGCGTATTATACAACAAAAGTGTCTCGAGAACGAGATCACTGGTTTAGTTGAACAAGCGGGGTGGTGAGGGGGGGGGGGGGGGGGGGGAGAGGGGGGGGGGGGGTTAGGTGTCCAAGACCAAATGTGGCCGCCGAGACCTAGACCACTAGTTTAGTTGTGTAAGCGATGGCCGAGACCGATGAAAAGTTGACCTTAATGCATTTGGACGGGGGGGGGGGGGGGGGGGTACGCACCCAACGCGACACCTGGCTACGGGCCTGACTGACAATCAGATGACCGATGTGGCGCTTGTAGTTGGTAGTGAACAAGAAGAAAGGCCTTTGAGAAATGAATAATGAAAAGGATGAAACACCTCTCTGTAGTGTTATGAAAATATTAATGTGTAATATAATCGCACATACAGATGTAGCATCGTGATATGGTATAATCGTCATTTGTATAGCAAAAAGTGAAATTGAATTCATGGGCAAAAAGATGGGTGGGTGGTTATAATTATATTCTTTATATATTTAATTTTTTTTAAATCAGCATCCAGAAGCACATTATTATTTCAATGTACACCCATAAGATATGAGAATGAGGTTCATTTCAACTTGTCGATGAAATCTTTGATTTTTCCCTTCTGTGAACTACAATATGAAGAAATTATTCGAATGTCTTTGTAAGAAAGATACTTTAAGATCATAGATCAGGTGTAAAGATAATTTCTCCCACAGTAATTTGATGCGGAGGATATTCCCAACCTTTCAATCGAGTCCGAGGAATTCTGACGTCAAAGTAACGGGATGCATTAATCTTCACGTAAATCTTGCTGACGAAATATCAATGCACGAAGGGTATACAAGGGGGAAACCCCTCGTAAATCTAACTTTTTTTCTTTAAAAGTTTTCAGATGGTGAATATAAGTTTTCCCGTTCATTTTAACACTTTTTTTTAATTCAATTTTATAAATTTGCACAATTTCGTCCCGAGGAGCCTGGAATGTGCTACTCCCAACTTCAATTTCGTCTTTGGTCGATCAATTTCACCAAAAGTCTACTCAATTTAGTCATTTGTCACACATTATCGTCCATTACAATTCAAATTCGTCGGTCACAGATGTAAGTCAGGTTCACTATGTAATGTTGTAAACTGTTTGGGGGGGATTTGTAAACCTATACATTTTTGGAATCTGTATAGTATAAGAAGTCAGAAATCCAATGTTTACAATTTGCCGGAAGCATGTATGGCGGCCATCTTGGATTTTCAAAATGGCCGCCATAACAGTTGGTGTTTCTCAATGCCTTAGCTTCCATGTGGCCTAGAGTCATGATTTCAACGGCTAAACATACATTTTCAAGGACGAGGAAGCCAGTGGTACAATATAAAATAAGACAAACATAACCACAAAGCGGCCATCTTGGATTTTCAAAATGGCCGCCTTGGAAATCAGTGTTCAATATCTCAGCATCCAAGTGGCTTAGAGTCATGATTTTGATGGCTAAACATACGTTTTCAGGGATGAGAAATCCAGTGGTATAAAGTAAAATAAGCTACACATAATCACGAAGCGGCAATCTTGGATTTTCAAAATGGCCACCTTGAAAATACACGTTTTTCAATATCTCAACATGCAAGTGGCTTAGAGTCATGATTTTAACGGCTAAACATACATTTTCTGGGATGAGGAAGCCAGTGCAACAGTGTAAAATAAGCCAAACATTCCCTACAAGCAGCCATCTTGGATTTTCAAAATGGCCGCCTTAAAAAGCAGTGTTTTTTCAATATATCAGCATCCAAGTGGCTTAGAGTAATGATTTTAACGGCTAAACATACTTTTTCAGGGATCAGGATGCCAGTGGTACAATGTAGAATATTCTAAACATAACCACAAAGCGGCCATCTTGGATTTTCAAAATGGCCGCCTTGAAAATGGGCGTTTCTCAATATCTCAGCATCTGTGGCTTAAAGTCATGATTTAAAAAAATCAGATCGAACAGCCCTGTAATTTGGATTCTACGAATGAAAAACGAATGCGTCCCTCCATCAAACTATATATTCGGTCAATAAAGGAGTTTAACTGATTTAGCATAATATTACAACAATATTGTACTTATACTTGTAAAGATATTGTGAAGCCGACATTTGTAAAGGTTTGTCACGGGAAAAGATCTAAAAAATGAAGAACATATAATTACATGTAGTCAGTGTAAGCGAGGTTTGGTTATTTTGTTTAGTAACCGCTTACCCATTGTTATTTGTGTGCGGGTCACGTAGCTAGCGCGGGTCACATACCAGGGGTCACGCATAGCGCTGTGGCACTCCGTGGAATCCGTGAGCGAACTTTCGCACCGGGTGAATACACGTTAAGTGCACAATTAAACGCTACCTGTCGTTTTCTTATTTTGAGGGCTATAACGTACTCCACGAAAAAGAGATTTCAAGCTCTAATTTTTTCAGGCATGTCGTTAAATGACATTTTCTTTCATATAAGACAATAACCTCGCAACTTTTGAAATTTGGCTTGCAAAAGAGGGAATGTCACTTTAACACGTTGTAGCGACTCGGATTAAAGTGATCCATTAACTTCATAAGATTTTTCCAAAAGTGATATTGATACTTCTATCAATGTATCTGTCTATCTATCTATCCATCAGGCCATAGTTCATCCACACGTTGGACAAAGCCCTCCTCATGACATTTCCATTCTCTTCTATCTCTAGCTTTCACGGCTAAACATACATTTTCAAGGATGAGGAAGCCAGTCGTATAAAGTAAAGTAAGCTTAACATAATCATTTAGCAGATTATAATGTTCATTTTTATTATAATAGATGTTCTTAATGGTTCAGAACTTCAATGTGTAGCAAGTCATACCTCTAGCATGTCTAGGCAGCTTATTGGACAACTTCATAGCATAGTCTTTACATGTCATAATCATCATCCCCATCACTGTCACTGGTCGGCAACATGTCTTTCTTAGAGTCCTCATCATTCTGGCACTGAATGCTGCACTGGCAGAAGTCTGTGCATGATAAATCCTTGGACCTACAAGAGCATCAATGTGTTGAACAATCTGTTCTGCACTGGTATCTCACCATATCGATGATGGACATGGGGCTGGGAGGACCTCATTTGTGATTGGCTTCACATGATTGGCGTCACATATTTTTGTTACTATATTTGTTGATTTGTATGTTTCGAATGTAATTTTGTGGAAATCTGAATAAAATGAAATGAAATGAAAATGATCAGCTGCTGCAGCGGATCCAGGAACTGCTGCTGCGCAATGCTTGCCTGGCCCCATAATGTGGCATGGATCTCGACTCGGTGGATGTGCTGCTTGGGAGCACCAATGCATTGATGACTTATCCGCCTGCTTTGGGGTAGACTTTCAGCCAGATTGCCTTGTCTATGCGAGAGAACCGTCCCGTGTTGTCTTCCCCCCTTAAATGCGTGGAAGGCTGACAAAGCCTTTGCTCTTTCTGAACCTATAGAGCTGTACATATTGGCTGCACTGGGACCACTCCGGAAGCCATTTCTCAGCAGACGGTCATAGTGTGCTATGACCAGCACCAGAACATCAATGTCTGGGGAGAAGACCACCAACTCTGCATCAGGTGGGTTACTCTTTGATGCCAGCGCTGCACTGTGTATGAGCAGTGTATCCGCCTTCGTGATTGTTGTCCTCGATTTGCAGCTCGCTGTTGCTCCTAGCTAGTACGTTCTGCGACAGATGCGATTATCAGTGTTGACGAGCCTTGGTTGTACTCCAGTGTTTTTGCTGCCAAATACTCAGTCAGATCAGTCTTTCTTTTGACATGGGAAAGGAACCGGCTCATTGGGATGTGATTGATGTTGGTGTCATCTCTGATCTGATAATGGATCAGATCCTTCCCTTATCTCTGTTTCTCCCTTGTGGTACTCTTCAGGAAATCAGCCCTGTATGTCTCAAACACTAGAATGATCTCATCACAAGTCTCTTGTGAGAGACATCAGTCTGGTATTGAAGCATTCACTGAGGTATTTAACTGTCACTTACAGACTGTTGTCTCTGATGAGATCATTATGATGTCTGACACATACAAGCCTGATTCCCTGAAGAGTGCTACAAGGGACACAAAACGAAGACTGATCTGACTGCGTATCTGGTAGCAAAAACACTGGCGTACAACCAAGGTTCGGCAAAGCTGGTTAACGTACTAGGAGCAACAGCGAGATTCAAATCTAGGACAACAATCATGAAGAGGCGGACACACTGCTGATCCACCATGCATATGCATACTTGGTGGTCTTCTCCCCAGAAACTATTGCTCGTCAATGTCGATGGCTTCCGGTGTGGTCCAAGTGTAGCCAATATTGAAAGCTCTAGGTTCAGCAAAGCAAAGGCTTTGCTAGCTTTCCACGCATTCACGGGGACAGACAACACAGGACGGTTCTCTCGCATAGGCAAGGCAGCCAAGATGAAAGTCTACCTCAAAACAGGCGGAGAGGTCATCAATGCACTGCAGATGCTTCCATATGCCGCTGAAGTCACTGAAGAGCTGCTGTCAACATAAGCTACATTCGTTTGTGCTGCATACGCACCAAAGGACATTCAGATTGCATCCCTGAGTTGCGATTGTATTTTTTCTGCAAGCATATATGGCTGAAAGTGACAAGCTGCCTCCCACCCTTGGTGCTCTCAAGCAGCACATCCACCGAGTCCAGATCCTGGCCACATTGTGGGGTTAGGCAAGCACTGCTCAGCAGCATTTCCTGGATCCATGGCTTCTACAAGGACACAGCAGCTGATCAGGTGAAGCCCATCAGGTCATCCCAACCCCCAAGGCCATCATCAATATGGTGAGATGCTAGTGCAGAGCAGACTGCTGAACATCTTGATGCTCTTGTAGGTCCAATATCTTCATGCACATAACTCATTTTAAGGCGGCCATTTTGAAAATCCAAGATGGCAGATTTTTGGTAATGTGTAGCTTATTTAACATTGTACTACTGGCTTCCTCATCCCTGAAAATGTATGTTTAGCCATTAAAATCATGACTCTAAGCCACTTGGATGCTGAGATATTGAGAAACACCCATTTTCAAGGCGGCCACTTTGAAAATCCAAGATGGCCGCTTTGTGGTTATGTTTAGAATATTCTACATTATACCACTGGCATCCTCCCTGAAAATGTATGTTAACCGTTAAAATCATGACTCTAAGCCACTTGGATGCTGATATTTTGAAAAAAACTGCTTTTTAAAGGGAGAGATCCACTTTGGCAAGCCAAAATTCAAAAGTTGCGAGGTTATTGTCTTATATGAAAGGAAATGTCATTTAATAGCATGCCTGAAAAAATTAGGGCTTGAAATCTCTTTTTCGTGGAGTTATAGACCTAAAACTGAATGAACTGAGGGACGTCGGTTAATTATGTACATACGTATTTTTGGCCGGTGAGTAAGTTCGTACATAGATTTCACTGAGTGCCAGATCGGTATGCATGACCCCTACGTGACCCCCGCTAGCTACGTGAGCCGCGCATAAGTACTAATGTGTGAGCGTTTACCAAGCAAAATACCCAAACTTCGCTTAAACTGACTACATGTAATTAAATATTCTTTCTTTTTGAGATCTTTTTCCGTGACATACGTTAACAAATGTCGGCTTCACAATACCTTTACGAGAATTAGTACTATATTGTTGTAATATTATGCTAAATCAGTTGAACTCCTTTATTGACCGATATATAGTTTAAATGGAGGGACGCATTCGTTTTTCATTCGTAGAATCCAAATTAGAGGGCTGTTCGCTCTGATTTTTTGTTTGCGTGTTACATTGATCCCCATCCGTCAACTGAAAGCTGTTCAGACGTTTTGTAAAAGTGGATCTGTCCCTTTAAGGCGGCCATTTTGAAAATCCAAGATGGCCGCTTTGCGGTTATGTTTATCTTATTTTACATTGTACTATTGTCTTCCCCATCCCTGAAAATGTATGTTTAGCTGTTAAAATCATGACTCTTGGCCACCTGGAAGCTGAGATATTGAGGAACACCAATTGTTACGGCGGCCATTTTGAAAATCCAAGATGGTCGCCATGCATGCTTCCGGCAAATTGTAAACATTGGTTTTCTGATTCCTTATACTATACAGATTCCAAAAATGTATAGGTTTACAAATCCCCCAAAAAAGTTCACGCAGCCTAACATCGTGACATAGTGAACCTTTGACCGACGAATTTGAATTGTTATGGACGATAATGTATGACTAACGACTAAATTGACTGGATTTTTTGTGAAATCGATCGACCAAAGATGAAATTGAAGTTGGGATTATCACATTTCAGCCTCCTCGGGACGAAATTGAAGTACAAATTTATAAAAATTGAATGAAAACAAAAATTGAAAAAGGACGGGAAAACCCATATTATTTGGTGCTGCTTGTTAGGAAGCACGGACGGCCGTATAATGAGAAATTGGCAAATATGATGTTCGTTTATGTCTTGTCTACAAGCAGCACTTAATAGATGTACCTTCTTTGTGAATTCCACCCATTGAATCTAATTTTTCCTCGCACTCTTCTTTTACTTAAAGAATTCAACTCATGGTTTTATTTTTGTATCATCTATTCACTTATCTAACAAAGATATGGACTCCTTGTACGTGACTTGAACGTGAATTTCACAATCGGAGATAAGATGATGAAGTAAGATGAATGAAGAAACAAAATCAATATTGTACGGACATATATGAATGACCTCGATTTTTGTTGTATTTGACCTAAATACAAGTGAATAATAAATTGTCGACATTCCACAATTTAAATTTCTTTTCATCAATGAAACCTTCTTCTTCTCCAGCCTATTTCACTCCACTGCAGGAGGAAGGCCTCTTCACCAATTTTCCATTTTGTTCTATCTTGAGCTATTCTCTGCCAAGCAATGCCATTTTGTGCTGTTAAATCATCCCTCCATCTTCTGCTTTGTGTCCCTCTTTTTCTGGTTAGGTGTCTAGAAGTCCAAACTGTAGTTTTGTGTGTCCATCTGTTGTCATACCTTCTGGCTAGGTGTCCTGCCCACCTCCATTTCTTTGATTTGATGGTCAACATTATATCCTGCACTCCTGATTTCTGTCTTAGGTCTTACACCTATCATTATTCTCTCCATAGCCCGTTCTGTCACCCTAAGTCTTTTCTCCAAACGTTTGGTGGTTGTCCAGGTTTCAGCTCCATATGAGAGAACAGGTATAATATACTGATCAAATACCTGCCTCTTCATGGAGATGGGAAGAGTAGAGTCTCGAAAGATGTAGCTGAGTGAGCCAAACTTCGCCCAACCCAACTGGATTCTTCTCTATATTTCCTCGCCGGTGTCATTGTTGAAGGTAATCTTCTTCCCTAAATATATATAGTGATCTACTGTTTCTAAGTCTTTTCCCAACCAATTACTTTGGAGTTTTGGTTATTGTTGCTCATCATGACTTTTGTTTTCTTTATGTTCATTTTGAGGCCTGCTTTGCTACTTTCCTCTGCAAGATCATGAATAATTTTATGTAGCTCCTCAGGGGTGTGGCTTAGGATGAGGATATCGTCGGCGAATCTGAGATGGGTGAGATATTCCCCGTCTACTAGGATTCCTTTGTCGCTCCAGTCAATATTCCTGAATGCTTGAAACAATGAAACCTAACCATGTTTAAAGGTGACTTTTAGTGGCAGTGCTCTATCTATTGATGGTGCATTTCAAGTGACATGACTAAACAAAAATTATGGCCAAAATTGTGCATTGCCTGGCGTGACGTGCGGATTTCGAACACAAAACGTAACTTCACCCCTAAGCATTTGCCCATAATTTCATAACCAATAATTGTTTCAAGATGTCATCTTACCACAGAGATATTCATTACTTTATGGCTGAATGAGCACAGATTAAAGACAAAATGGCCCAATTCAAAAGTCACACGGTATTGCGCGTGCCTGTACATTGTTGTGAATCAGCACATGTGGCGGAGTGCATTGATCATGGTTTATGAAACAATGCTGTTTGATATTCCATTCATTTTTATTTGTTGATGGCACATGTGCTAAAATGCATTAATTGCAATTGTAAAACAGTGCATTTTTTAATTTTCCAACTGTCAATAATTTGAAATGATGATAATACTTTTGCGAATTTTGAAATATGACTATTTTGTCTGTAATGTGTGCTCACTCAACCATGGATTAATCGTTACCTCTTAGTTTTACATATTGTTTTCCTAACTACCATATGGATATATTGGCAAGACGAAATCTTGAAACGATTCTTGGTTATGAAATTATGGGCAATTGCTTAGGGGTGAAGTTACTTTTTGTGTTCGGTTTATATACCGCTTGACTCCCTTTTTTATTTCCAAGTAAAGTATACGTATAAGTATAAACAGTTGTGAACATGTCATGTTCATGTGTATATCAATATGCATGGATCTACGCAGTGTAATTGAGCAACCAAACCAGGGGCGTCGATCACGGGGGGATGGGGGGATATATCCCCTCAATATTTGAGGTGGGGGATGGCCTGTATTATCATCCCCCCATCCCCCCCCCCCCCCCCCCCAATATTTGGGAGGGTAAAAACAAAAAAGTATACTGGCGCATGTAATTGTGGAAGAGGCTACCAAATTGGACTAATATACACCGTTTTCTTTATATTTAGGTACTATTGTTTGTGTTATGATATATGTACCTGTATATTTTGTCTGAAGTGAGATTAATCAATATAATACATGAATGCCTAAACATTACAGAATAATCAGTGGCGTAGCGACCGGGGGGCTGTCGGCACGTGCCCCTAATAATAATATTAAAACAAAAACAAACGGGGATATAAAAAAATATAAGGAGAATTACATAACGTGTGCCCCTAATAATTGTGTCTGCCAGGGTTTAGGGGGTTTAACCCCCCCCCCCCCCCTTGGGCTGCCAAGTGAAAATGTGATGTGCATAGACAAACGCCATCATGGGTTTAAACCCCCTCCCCCCCCCCCCCCCCCTTGGGCTGCCAAGTGAAAATGTGATGTACATAAAAAAACGCCATCATTGTTTCCAGACCCACACAGTATCCGTATCGTCATTGGGTCAAACCCCCCCCCCCCCCCTTACGCGGCTCGTGGACGATGCTCCGCATCGTCATTGGGTCAACCCCCCCCCCCCCCCTTAGCAAAATAGCCCCCAAAAAAATCGCCTCGCCGCTACGCGGCTGGGACTTCGCTGCTTCGCGGCTCGTGGACGATGCTCCGCATCGTCATTGGGTCAACCCCCCCCCCCCCTTAGCAAAATAGCCCAACAAAATCGCCTCGCCGCTTCGCGGCTCGTGGAAGATGCTCCGCATCGTCATTGGGTCAAACCCCCCTTAGCAAAAAGCTAGATCCGCCCCTGCCCCCCTCGGTCGATTCGCTCCCTCGCAATGACTGATCATCCCCCCAACCATGAGAAGAAATCGACGCCCTTGAACCAAACACATATAATTCGACTATACATTGTGGTTAATAGAATATTCATGGTCCTCTGCAATATACAAACAACAACAAACCTCATCAATCTGTATTATTATTTGTACTGATGGCGTAAAATCTTTACTATTCAATATTAATAATCGACCGAACTACAAAACAAAATTAACAACACCACCACCATCAACAAAAATAACAATAACAGCGACGAAGATAACAATAGCACCAACAGCAGTAATAGCGATGAGAACAGTAACAACAACAACATCAAAAATAACAATATCAACAACAGCAACAACAACCAACCAACCAACCAACTTACCAACCGACCAGCCAATTAACCAACCAACCGACCGACCGACCGACCGACCGACCGACCAACCAACCAACCAACCAACCAACCAACGCTCTTATCTTGTCAGTAACTAACCAACCAACCAACCAACGCTCTTATCTTGTCAGTAACTAACCAACCAACCAACGCCTTGGTATATTTTGTCTGAAGTGAGATTAATCAATATAATACATGAATGCCTAAACATTACAGACTAATCAGTGGCGTAGCGACCGGGGGGCTGTCGGCACGTGCCCATAATAATAATATTAAAACAAAAACAAACGGGGATATAAAAAAATATAAGGAGAATTACATAACGTGTGCCCCTAATAATTGTGTCTGCCAGGGTTTAGGGGGTTTAACCCCCCCCCCCCCTCCCTTGGGCTGCCAAGTGAAAATGTGATGTGCATAGACAAACGCCATCATGGGTTTAAACCCCCTCCCCCCCTTGGTCTGCCAAGTGAAAATGTGATGTACATAGAAAAACGCCATCATTGTGTCCAGACCCACACAGTATCCGTATCGTCATTGGGTCAAACCCCCCCCCCCCCCCCCCTTACGCGGCTCGTGGACGATGCTCCGCATCGTCATTGGGTCAACCCCCCCCCCCCCCTTAGAAAAATAGCCCCAAAAAATCGACTCGCCGCTACGCGGCTGGGACTTCGCTGCTTCGCGGCTCGTGGACGATGCTCCGCATCGTCATTGGGTCAACCCCCCCCCCCCTTAGCAAAATAGCAGAACAAAATCGCCTCGCCGCTTCGCGGCTCGTGGAAGATGCTCCGCATCGTCATTGGGTCAAACCCCCCTTAGCAAAAAGCTAGATCCGCCCCTGCCCCCCTCGGTCGCTTCGCTCCCTCGCAATGACTGATCATCCCCCCAACCATGAGAAGAAATCGACGCCCTTGAACCAAACACATATAATTCGACTATACATTGTGGTTAATAAAATATTCATGGTCCTCTGCAATATACAAACAACAACAAACCTCATCAATCTGTATTATTATTTGTACTGATGGCGTAAAATCTTTTCTATTCAATATTAATAATCGACCGAACCACAAAACAAAATTAACAACACCACCACCATCAACAAAAATAACAATAACAGCGACGAAGATAACAATAGCACCAACAACAGTAATAGCGATGAGAACAGTAACAACAACAACATCAAAAATAACAATATCAACAACAGCAACAACAACCAACCAACCAACCAACTTACCAACCGACCAGCCAATTAACCAACCAACCGACCGACCGACCGACCGACCGACCAACCAACCAACCAACGCTCTTATCTTGTCAGTAACTAACCAACCAACCAACGTTCTTATCTTGCCAGTAACCAACAACCAACCAACGCTCTTATCTTGACAGTAACCAACCAACCAACCAACCAACGCTCTTATCTTGACAGTAACCAACCAACCAACCAACCAACCAACCAACCAACCAACCAACCAACCAACCAACGCTCTTATCTTGCCAGTAACCAACCAACCAACCAACGCTCTTATCTAGTCAGTAACTAACCAACAAACCAACCAACCAACGCTCTTATCTTGACAGTAACCAACCAACCAACCAAACAACCAACCAATCAACCAACCAACCAACAACGCTCTTATCTTGCCAGTAACCAACCAACCAACCAACGCTCTTATCTTGACAGTAACCAACAACCAACCAAAGCTCTTATCTTGCCAGTAACCAACCAACCAACCAACGCTCTTATCTTGACAGTAACCAACCAACCAACCAACCAACCAACGCTTTTATCTTGCCAGTAACCAACCAACCAACCAGCCAACCAACCAGCCAACTAACCAACCAACCGACGCTCTTATCTTGCCAGTAACCAACCAACGTAACCTCAGCAAATCAACATCAGTAACCAGGGGGCACGGATCCCGGTTCATTGCTTCATCATGTACCAGTCAAGCCTTCACCTCATCGTTCTTTCCCAGAACCATCAAAGACTGGAACAGCTTACCGATGGATCCTGCCACCTCACCCTCTGTAGAGGCATTCAAGGCCTTGCTGAGGGTAACATACCCCTAAACTACACAACAGTCAAGATATGATTGTTTTTACTTGCACAAACTTGTAAATAAATGCACCAACTTGTGAGGTGGAACTGGTGCGCACACACGTCCCACACATGCACAAACAGTGCGTAATCTTCAAGTCTGAAGCTGCACTTTATTGGAAGAAGAAGAAGAAGAAGAACGCTCTTATATTGACAGTAACCAACCAACCAACCAACCAACCAACCAACCAACGCTGTTATCTTGCCAGTAACCAACCAACCAACCAACCAACCAACCAACCAACGCTCTTATCTTGACAGTAACCAACCAACCAACCAAACAACCAACGAATCAACCAACCAACCAACAACGCTCTTATCTTGCCAGTAACCAACCAACCAACCAACGCTTTTATCTTGACAGTAACCAACAACCAACCAAAGCTCTTATCTTGCCAGTAACCAACCAACCAACCAACGCTCTTATCTTGACATTAACCAACCAACCAACCAACCAACCAACCAACCAACCAACCAACGCTTTTATCTTGCCAGTAACCAACCAACCAACCAGCCAACCAACCAACCAACCAACCAACCAACCAACCAGCCAACCAACCAAAGCTCTTATCTTGACAGTAATCAGCCAACCAACGCTCTTATCTTGCCAGTAACCAACCAACCAACCAACCAACCAACGCTTTTATCGTGCCAGTAACCAACCAACCAACCAACGCTCTTATCGAGCTAGTATCCACCCACCTTGTTTTTGAGCATTACCATTTAATCTTCAGAGTGTAATCAGCCTTGGTGGAGCCTTATATACGTCGAGTTGTTGATAAATCGGGCGGAAAATCTTACAAGCTTCATCGCCCCAGGACTACTCAGAAATGTAAATAGAGGTTTCTCTTCTCGTAAATAATCGGAAACTCAGAGGTGTTCCATCTATCATGTCTATAGGGTCAATCCAAAAGGGGGTTGAGGGAGGAGGGGGGGGGGGGGGGGGGGGGGGGGTGGAAAGATTTTCAATGAGGTTGGCGAAGTCGACTCGGAGTCAACAATAAACATTATGATGATGTTATGCTACAAATATGTTATTATTTGCATGTGTTTTTTGTTTGTGTTGTTTGTTTGTTAATTTATTTCCTCTTGTATGTTATAGTGTTTGTTTTTTCGACTCGGATCCAATTACAATAAACATAATGTAAAAGTCGTATGTTTCCATTGAGTTGGACGAATAAAAATAAAATATTGAATATTGAATATTGTTCGTGACGTGTTGGTTGTTTGCTTGTTTGTTTGTTTGTTTGTTTGTTTGTTTGTTTGTTTGTTTGTTTGTTTGTTTGTTTGTTTGTTTGTTTGTTTGTTTGTTTGTTTGGTTGCTTGTTTGTTTGGTTGTTTAGTTGGTTGGTTGGTTGGTTGTGCGTATGTCTGTTTTGTCTTTGTTTATTTGTCCCTTTCATTGGCACAATGGAAACGAGTTTCCAGGACTGGGACTTGAGGGGCAAGAATGTCACCCAGGGTTAAGGGGTGTGCTTCTCTTTCCCCTATTTTATTTTGTTTTAGCTATGCCACTGCATCTAACTCCCCGGCGATATTCGAAAGGGCATCGTCTTTTTCTTTATGCTTAAATTAACTTGATGCTCATCGACGCTAAAACAGCGTCTTCTTTCGGACTTATATTGACCACATCTCACAAGTCCTTTTCTACGTTTGGGTAACTTGATCTGTAAGTAGATGCATAATTCATACCATTATTTAACAAGACCTTATATCGTAATGTCAGAATGTTGCCAACATGACTGCGGCCCACACAAAATTTACAAAAAAGTGTGCGGTATTATTTTACATGTGAGCAGTATAGTAGGTATATTATACATTTTTGTAAAAAAAAATGTGTTTACATCGAAAATCATAGACTATACAATCGTATTGAAAGTCGTCAGGCAATTTAATTAGATTGCAATATCAAATTTGGTTTCGATAGGACGTTTAGCTTTAGGGACAGAATGTGACGTTTCAATTACACGCGTAATTAGTTCCTAGATATCACAGAGTTGACAATTTCTCGCTAGTGAACAACAAAACAGCAAGAAGTCGCAAGAGGGCAATTAAAAAGCGCAGGAGGTGGTGTGTGTTCGTTGATATTCTTCGGTTTTCGCTAACACGTTTTAAAGGAGTAATCATCGATTTTCACTCTCTTTTTAATTCGTCTGAGAAGTTTCCAGTAGGAATATGAGCTATTTTAGTATTGCTGATATTAGTTCGATCAATCTATTAACAATCTATTAAAATTTGACATTGTATTATTTAGTTCAGTCCAGTGACTATTGCCGAAAACCGATAGGTGCAATTTAATTTATTTATGTTGGTATGTAACTGTTTATGCCAACATGTTTTTGTTATTGTTATATTTATCTTTGTATATATAGGTTTTCCCGTCCATTTAAAAAATGTTGTCATTCAATTTCATAAATTTCATTATACTATTTGTTCTCATAATTGTGCACTCAATAAAAGCAGAATTTCGCAAATTATCTTTAACAGTATAGGGCTTTCTCACTTTCTCAACACGATTTTTGTATAGACCTTTTAATTGATGTTCTTCCAATCACAGCCGTATTTCAGACACTAGCGTCTAAAACATGATTGGATTGCCAAGCATGGCACAGTGTGTTTACTTTGCCATTCATAAACTATTCATTTGTTTCTATTATCACAGCACTGATATAGAGCCCGCAACATTAATCAAAATAATTCGCACGTGTCAACTACTTAAGGCTGCAAAGCAATTTGGGAGAAAGCTTCCCCTCAAAATAACCTGCCAAATTTAGCCTTTATTGCACACTAATATGAACGAACTTATATGCAATCTTTCACAAATATACCTATAACCTTAAAGAGATTTAGTATGTCCAAATCCACAAATCTTACTTAGAACTCTAGTGGTTCTCTCATACATTCGCATTACCAGTAGAAGCATGAAACATATTTTGGGTTTTCGAATTTCCCTTCCGTTAAACAGATCTTTACGCTTGAAGTGTTCGATTTTTTTTAATTATCCACAGGAAAGTTATAACTCTGTACAAAGTCAGTGCAATGAATAGCGAATATCCCTTTGCATTTTGCTCATTAAAGGGATCTAGTAACTTTGTTGATATGTGCAAAAAGTGATAAATGGTTGGTACAATGTATATTGTTGTTATCTAATATGTCCACAGGGTATTGTGTGAAAATTTCAAGTCAAATGGACGTTATATGGCCGAGTAATGAGCAAAAATGCAAAGTGATATTCACAAACTCATTGCACTCACTTTGTACACGGTTTTCGCGATCCGTTGGATTATTTAACATCTGAAAACTTTAATCGTAAATATTTTTCTAACGAAAGGGAAATTTGAAAAACCGAAACCTGTCCCATGATTTTATTGTTAATACGAATACAACTAGGTATGAGGGAATCGCTAGAATTCCAATTGTATTTTGAGGATTTGGACAATGTTACTAATATCCATTTAACGTGAAATGTCACACATTATTCTGTGGACATTTCAGGTAACAACAATACACATTTTATCAACCATTCATCAATTTTTGCACATGTATATAACTAGATCCCTTTATATTATAAGACCGAAATTGTAGCAATATAAAAACAACGAAATGTAGTAATGATTTACGAAGAGGACGGCTTGTGGTAAATATGATTTTTTTTTTGTTTTTGGTTTAATGATCGTAACTACAAAAGAAACAACAACCAACATCCACGTCGAGGTGGCAATCATGTAATAAGTATAATAATAATAATAATAATAATAATAATATATAATAATAATAATAATAATAACACAAAAATACTACTACTACTACTACTACTACTACTACTACTACTAATAATAATAATAATAATAATAATAATAATACTAATAATAATAACGAAAATTATAATAATAAAAATAATAATAATAACAATAATAATCATAATGACAAATATATAATAACAACAATACTAACGTTAATAATAGTGGAGTTTTATATCGTGCATGCGCATGTCTCTCACGATGTGAGACTACCTTTTGGCGCCATCTTATGTAATTTGATTTAATGATAACAACAGATTATTATTTTTCAGTTTTTGACCGATTTGCAGAAAAGCCGAGTATAATACATGTTGAGTGTGCCGCCAATCTTTCGGGTGTCCCCCTCCCCTTATCGGTCCATCCACGCTCCACCACTGGTTAACATGATCATTCGATTGATGAGAACATACGAGTCGTGTTATTAAATGTTATTGACTCAATCGACTCGGCAGCGATGAAACATATGGGACTCTCATTTCGTGAAGGCAAACTCATAGACAAACAACATTGTTTTGTGTTTGTTTGTTTTCCTTTTGTTGTTGCGCGATATTTTGCACCAATGTGATAATCTTTAATGTAGGTTAATGGATTTAGAGTTCATCTTATACAGGGCGTATCAAAAAAAGCGTTACACTTTTGAAAAATCTGTCAAAATTACATTTCAAAATATGTCGATAGATGCCCAATGGTCTCATCTATCAAGTGCCACTAACAAAGCAAATTTTCATTCACGCTTGGGCGAATACTGACGGTTTTTGTCCAGAGTGTGAAAAATGACTTGCGCCAAATTGAAAGAATAGGGAAAATTAACAGCAGGCCGAATAAGTACTCCCATTCAAATAAATTGCTCTTTGCCAGATAATTCCTAGACTAGCATAACCAGTGGGTACCAGTGGCGTACCCAGGATTTTTCAAGGGGGGGGGGGGGGGGGGGGGGGGTTCAGAAAAAATTCTGTCAGCGGGAGGGGGGGGGGTGGAGTCGTAGAAAATTTTCGCAGGCGCAGACCGCGAATTTTTGGCATTTTCGAGACCGAGGCCAGGTCCGGCCACAAGATCAAGTGGTTGAGAATCCTGTAAGCGAGGGCGGGGGGTGGTGGTCGAAAATCGAAAATCGAAAATGACGGTCGAGACCATTGACATTTGGTCTCGAGAACAGTTAAAATTTGAAATGGGGGGGGGGGGGGGTAAACCCCCCAAAATTGTTTGGTCTAAGGGGGGGGGGGTGGTGACCCCTCCCCCCTGGGTACGCCTATGATCATAACATAATCCTAAATTTATGCAAAGGAGCAATTTGTTTTAATGGTAGTACGTATACGGACTGGTGGTTTAATTTTCCCTCTTCTTTCAATTTGGCGCAAGTCATTTTTCACACTCTGGACAAAAAACAGTCAGTGTTCGCCCAAGCGTGAACGAAAATTTGTTTTGTTAGTGGGACTTGATAGATGAGACGATTGGGCATCTATCGACATGAACAAATCTTCAAAATATTTTGAAATGTAATTTTGACAGATTTTTCAAAAGTGTAACGCTTTTTTGATACGCCCTGTATAGTTTAAAGGAGATATAAGGCGTTTGATTGAAGCCTCGTGACAGCCTTGTGAAACTGCTTAATCGCTTATACTCGGCTTTTCTATAAAGAGTTGAAAACGATCTAGCCCTGAACATGAGAGACGATGTATTTTTTTCTGATACACTTTCTTAAAATGTCATAACATAATGCATTTAAGTTGACGTATAGACATTTCTACGTTTTGTATAAAATCATTACGATTTAATCAGCCATGAACTCGTTTTTACCTTTCGTGCTACACGCATATATCATAATTCATACCTCAAATGCTATTATAGTCTATGAGGAGTTGAAAACAATCTAGCCCTGAACATGAGAGACGATGTAGTTTTTGTTTCTGATACACTTTCTTGAAATATCAGAACATAATGCATTTTTACGAATGTTGTATAATGGTCATAATCAGTCATGCACTCGGTTTTTAATACCTTTCGGCTGTTCGCATATCATATTCATTTCTCAAATGCATGACAGTCTATAAGAGTGGAAAAGGATCTAGCCCTGAACAATAGAGACGGAGTATTTTTTTTTCTGAAACGCTTTCTTGAAATATCAGAACACATAGGCGCCGAAAGTGAGGGGGCAGGGGGGGGGGGGGGGCGGCTGCCCCCCCCCCCCCAATCCAAAAGGTGGGGGGCAAAACGAGTTTTTCCCCCCTCCAACAAAAGCCCCCTCTTTGCTACATGTTTGGTGAGGTTATTTTGTATGGTTGATTGATATATTCAACTTATATTTTTGGTTAAAGAATGTAAGAAATACGTACTCCGATTTCCTGATAAAATCGAAATAAAAAATTAAAAAAAGTGTCAAGATTTGTATTGTCATATAAATAATAAAGCAATTAACATTTTACATATAATGTATAATACTTTAAGGGATAATTGAGTTCTGGTAAGGAGAGTACACTTTTGGTGAAACTGAATTTTAGTAACCAAAACCTGCATCATTACATTACAAACTAATAGTTTTAACTAGAAAGGAACACAAAATTACAAATGACGTAGTAAAGATCATGTTATCATTCAAAAAGAGCCGTTAAAACGTAAGAGGGCGCTCTCTAAACACTCATCGGTTTAAACCATTTTGAATAAAATATTGTGCATGTAATGCTTTGTTGAAATATTGATTAGATAGAGAAATAGCCAACAACTATTCAAATACCTATTTTGTAACTTTTTGAAAAGAGGAAGCATTTTTTTGAATTTTTAACGGCTGGTTCAAAATTCTCTAATAAACCTGGGGCCCCAGGTTTATTACAAATTGTTATATTTATGGATATTTCAGCCGTCTCTGAACCGATTTTGATCAAACAAAGATGATTTTATTATTTAAATATTATGCTCTTTCAAATGTTACACTCAGTTTTTCATTACCTCACAAAAAATATAAGTAGTCTAGCGCCCTCTCTACCAAAACTCAACTATCCCTTTAATATTTTACTGGACTACTGGTATCTTCCTTTTATTACAAAAAATTGAATTAAAATAACAGTCACGTTAATAAAACAAAATAATGAGTACGCATTTCATCTGTTGTCATCATTATTTTTATTATTTTTATATTCATATCATCCGAGTATTTACAAAATATATAGTTACTTGGAAATATAAGTGTAACAAATTGAAAATCTTTCGACGTAGATGTGCAAACAAGGACTATACAAAGACATCTTGGGAATGGCCTAGTCCCACTGCACCGTTTCTCCTTCCGTTTCATATCCGAACAAAATGTGGGGAAACGGTCGGTATACTGTATATAGCAACCACATGTTCGAACAAGCGGACACAGTCGAACAAGCAGACATCGGAAGCGGAGCCGAATTAAAAGTATCCTACTATAATTATTCCAAACTTGGTCCGCAACATTTCGTTTCCTGTCAGGATGTCAAACGGATAGGAAACGGAAGGAGAAACGGTGCACCAATACCGCTAACTTGGTGCATTAACCCTCCAAGTGCCATGGTCGTCTCAAGTCACATTCCTCATAATAACCATGATAATGACATAATAGTGGTTTGTTCCTATATAAATGCATACGATATATACGTTTTGAATGTATTGTATAATATAGACACTCTTTCTATTCATCGAAATAAGAATAGCGGATTTATAAAGCTGCTCACCCTCACCCTGACGCCTGAAGGCGAGTTGGCTGGTTGGCCTGTCAGTTGACAACCTCTTTTGAATGAAGTGTATGGACACTCTTACCAAAAATAGAACTTCCTTTCTGTACATTGCAGAAGAATGTGGGATTTATTGAGCCCACCCTCACCCTGTATACGCCAGACGTCGGCCTGTCAGTTAAAGGTCATCAAGCGTGTGGATGCTACACAGCGGGTCGCCATTTTGAACTAGGCTAGTTTGCGCGCACCGCATGACACTGAGCTAACGTGCATTATACGCACCGTGCGCAACGCGTACGCAAGATAGCGCCGCGCATCTGATTTGACGAATCTGAACTACCTTTAACAGCCTCTTGGTGAACCTCCTCCACTTCGTCTGGTCACAGGGCCTAAATATTTCACTTTCTGAAAGTTCTAAAGCTATTCATGTGAAGTTGTCCATAATGAACTGTGTACAGTAGATTGTAATTGAAATGTAATTGGTCACTCAGGCATGTCAAGGGGTTAAATCAACAAGTGTGATATTTAATTACACTTTGGCGATTACATCCGCCAGAAACAACATCAATTCTAGAGAAATATATTTGGCTACTTGTAAACATTACTTTAAACATGATATGTATGCAGTCGTTAGGTAATGCGCGAATTGTCATTTGAAAGGCATTCATTCGTATTATACACGTATACATTGGCGGGCTTTAACTAATACTTTCAAAACAGGCATTTGTTAAAACTTTTGTTATAATATTGATAATACAGAAAATGTGCATTCGTAATACAAGCAAACAAGTCTAGCTCTGCCATGTACATGTGTATGAATGCTAATATCCAATCTCCGAATTGAAGAAGTGTGTACTCTGACAGTATTATCACTTGTTTCATCTGTTATCTATAGATAAACAAGACCTAAGACCGTATCGATGAAAAGTCACGATCTGACCTCCATATTTTAGCCATTCGTATGGAATTACAGACCAATGTGACCTGCTCCTAATTTTCTTTCGCCTTAGACCATTCCCAAATAGATCTTGCAATCCCCAAAGTGTTATTAATACAGGGCCTACACGGTTCCCCTTAGACAATGGATTTACCGCTACTAGATCTTGTAATCCCCAAAGCGTCATTAATACAGGGCTTGCACGGTTCCCGTAGGCAATGGGTTCTGTTCCCTACTATATAGATTCTGCAATCCCCAAAGCGTTATTAATACAGGGGCCTACACGGTTCCCGTAAGCAATGGGTTCACCACAACTAGATATTGCAATCCCCAAAGCGTTATTAATACAGGGCCTACACGGTTCCCGTAGGCAATGGGTTCACCACTACTAGATCTTGCAATCCCCAAAGAGTTATTAAAACATGGGCCAACACGGTTCCGGTAGGCAATGGGTTCACATGTTCCTTACTAGATTTTGCAACTTCCATATATTTAATACAGGGCCAACAAGGTTCTCGCAGGTTTATTAAGTCATATCACCATTGTTTCACCATTGTCTCCTTGTTGTCAAAGGTGAATATTTTTTCCCCCCTCGTTTTTTCAAACTTGAAAATGAATCGGCGTTTGCCGGGAGTGGCTTAGAATTACAGATTATAATTTAAAAAGGAGCTAAATCCAACTTCCAACAAGGGTTGAGTGAACGATACAATTTAAGTGCAATGAGCATTAACAATCCGTTGGACCTTTAAAAAGGTAAAGTTATAATAGGGTGCTGCTATTGTTCAACATTTAGGGTGCAAATTGGAACCTTTATTTTGTTAGTGTGTAGTCCGCTTTATAAATATAAATTTTGAAAACAAATTACGCAATGAAAACAAAATTATGGAGCGCCCTTATATAGGCATGTGTACAGTCGGACAGGTAAACGTTAATCAAGTTTATAAAAAAACGATTTATGGCCTTTTGTAATTCAGCTAGATCTTCGAACACGTCGAATCGGCAAAATGTAGAAAATCAGTAAGGTCACAATGTCTGTTTTTCTGTTTTTCTTCTCAAGTCGAAACCTTATCTTGTCAGAGTAGATTGGATGTTGTGTTTTAGGGACAATTTGTTCTAATTCGAAGTTTGTTTTGGGGTTGTGTTGGCAGTCAACAAGTCACCATTATGTCTTAATTTGCCATTCGTCTATTCTTAGCCTGCCAGTTGTTGTTGCCATTTTGCTGCAATGATTTTCGATTACACCGCCGTGGTCAGGCACGAAGTCATTGATCGTCAAAGGTCTTCGCACGGAGTCATCGATTTCCGAATGTCAGCACCGGTCAGTTTGACCCATTTCAGGTGACCGTATCTTGAGTTAGAGGAGCTATACAGGGTGGTCCAAAAAAACGGAACGGGGCACTTCCCAAAATATAGTAACAGATGTATTATGTCCATCGGATAGCATGACTTTTCAAATGAACAGGCGGGGGTGAGGAGCAAAAAAATACACGGGGGCGACGGGCGATTCGCCCCCGATACCTTTGGAATCGCCCCCGTGAGCCACGGCACGGGGGCGAAAAAAAAAGTGGGGGGAAAAAGATTTTTTTTTTTTTTTTTTTTTTTTTTTCAAATTTTTTTTTTACATCTTTTTGCATGATCGGAAAGCGCCAGAAACGTACCAAACATGGCATAATCGGATAGATCACATCATGATAATAATTTATTAGACCCTTGAGCAGTGAAAACGATGTAAAAAAAAAAAGAGCCCCCGTGAGCCCCAAAATAGCCCTCGTGAATAATTTCACGAGGGCGTTTTTCTCCCTCAAAATTTTCAAAATCGCCCTCGTGAAAAAAAAAGAATTTTTTTGCCACTGGGGATAGGGTGTGGCTGGTGGCAACAAATAACACTTGAAATTTTGCAAACCCTGTTAATTTTTGAAGATTTAACAATCTGCATCTGGGCAAAATTATTGATCCTTTTCCAATGTAATGTCAATATGTACGATTTATTAGATATTATATTAGTGTTATTCGTCCCTTATATACGTCACATTGGTCATACGTCAAATCGGTCCTATTCGTCATAATTGGTCCGTAGAAACCAAGGTCTTAAATGCCTTCCCAAATTTCGTTAATTATTCGTCTTTTCTGGTCTATAATAATTTTGGTGTAATAACGTTGGGTGTAAGCACTCAATAACAATTTTAAAATAAAATCAGAAAGGTCCACGTCTCACCGAATCAGCGGTCTCGGCCACAGCCCCCTCCCCTCCCCGCATACACAGCTAAACCAGTGGTATCGGTCAGGATGACACAGCCATGCAAACCACTGGTTTCGAAGAATTGTGGTAAACAACTCTCGTTGATCAGGATACGGTGTAAGGGCAACGAGGAACGCGCAGTCGATCATATTTGGTTCAATAGTCATAGTGGTCCGTCCGAAAGGCTCTGCGTCTGGATGACCCTATATACGTCCGACTGTCTCTTCGTCCGAATTTATCTACGTCCGACTGTCTCTTCGTCCGAATTGCTGTACGTCCGAATAGATGTATGTCCGAATATCCGTACGTCCGAATTACTGTACGTCCGAATGGCTCTACGCCCCAAAGGCCGAATGTCTCTACGTTTGAATGGTTCTGCGTCTGGATGGTTCTCAGTCCTACCGCCTCTTGATGCAAATCACTCAAGTCCGAATGGATGTGTTCAAATGTCTCTACATCCA
Organism: Echinarachnius parma; assembly: GCA_037951105.1. Taxonomy (NCBI): domain Eukaryota; kingdom Metazoa; phylum Echinodermata; class Echinoidea; order Clypeasteroida; family Echinarachniidae; genus Echinarachnius; species Echinarachnius parma. Next base: position 284,422 of record JBAMJV010001124.1, on the reverse strand, counting down.
AATGGTCCAAATGTCATGAAGGTGTAGCTACGTCCGAATGTCTCTTCGTCCGAATGGCTCTGCGTCAGTCAGCATGTCTCTACGTTTAAATAACTTCGTCTGAATAGTTTGACGTCCGAATCGTTCTACGTACATAATTGTGTCTCTATACGCCCAAATGGCTTTATGAAAAACTATACGTCCGAATGTATCTACGTCCGAGTGGTCACATGTCTGAATATCTCTACGTCCTAACGTCTGAATGCCTCTACGTCCAAATGTCTCTTTACGTCCGAATTGCTCTCCGTCAAGTTCTCCGTCTGAAGTTTCTACGTCTAAAAGTCTAAATGACTCTACGTCCGTATGGATCTACCTCCCAAAGTATCTGCGTCCGCATGTCTCTACGTCCGAATGGTCCTACGTCCGAATTGTTCTACGTACATATTATTACGTCCGAATGGTTCGACGTCCATACGTCCGAATGGACAATGGTGGATATTCGTCCTGTCCAAATTGTTCTATACGTCCGAATGGAATAGCTCTTTGTGTAATCGGACCTATATACGTCGTTATGTTATATTTATCACTTCAATCATGCGCCATGCGTCCCATAAAGGTTTCATGTCATGTCGCATAGATCCGATATGTCTTTCACAGTGGTCCCAAGTCTTGTGTGTCTTTACGTCATTGTGTATAATCTTTCCAAAGTTCCTACGTCCTCCGGTCTTTATGATTGTCTTATATCCCAATGCATGTATGTGTCTTTATCACGTTCGGTAGTTCACCTATCTCTAATTAGCATTATTCTGTCCTAGTCACCAATTGTTCCAACTGCTCTTATACAGTTACACCTTTCTCTCAAGACCAGGGATGAGAGAAGGTCTTTATGAGGACGTGGTCTATATGTAGACAGGTTGTTGCTAGGGAAACGTCAAACGGAGGGCATTGTGTCAACTGCTATATTGTGTCCATTGTCCAATGTCACGTGCCGTCACTAATGTCCGATTAGCAAAACTTGTACTGTTGTCCTATGTCCAGTACGTCCAATGGCACGTCAGTTTGGTCTTACACGTGTCTTCTTGTTGAAGTTAATTCCCTCTTGGCTCTGTTTAATAAAACTTTTTAAATAAGTTGTAGAATTAATGTCCTATTATTGTAACTTCTATATGTCAACACCTTATCAATATGCGCGGTTGTCATTTCACGATGGTATACTTTTACAATTATGGGACATTTAGATGTTTAGAGCAGTTAGAAAAGTCTCATTAAACTATGTCGTATGTAGACATGGTAGAGTAGTTGTAGGGAGCACTTGATGTTATATAAATTCATGTGTTTTTTCTTATTCCCAAGGGCTCCACGGCATATTTTAGTTTAAAATACATATATGCCGCACATGCAGGCTCATTTGATTAAATTAATTACATCGTTTTCTATGCGGAACATGCATGGATGAATTGTTGGCATTGGTGTATAGTACAGTCTGTGAAATGGATGCGGTGTTATAAACAGTGCATTGCCCCATATTCGCTACATAATCGTCCGTTAAAGTAAATGTACGATTATTATATCACGTGTGAATCGATTCCTTCCCCTTCGGTCAGTAGGGTGGTCGATATAATTATGTATGAAAGTGCGATTTTCAGCGAGTCAGCTGGCTATAACAACAATTCCCTTCTTTGTAATCCCAAATTATTAAGATGCTATTTGCAAAGTGATAACGACAGTGCTTCATGACTATGTATTATTATAATTATGTCAATGTAGCTAAATTTTACAACTACATGTCTATTAAATATTTTAAAAACCCATATCATTAACATTCCTTTGCACCCCAAATTTGTGAATACGTTGTAGGAATATAATCCCTGAATTGTGAATAATATCAGGCACATTAAGTGTTGCTTTTTTCGCCTATACAACATTGAAACACCTCTAAATAGAATCGATATTAAACTGGACATCACACGACAGATGTTATTTAACGCAAGTTTTTTTTGTTTTGTTTTTGCAATCGAAGTGTGCACAAATTGAATAACATTGTTGGAACAAATCGAGGACACTCTTTCATGGGTACAATTTAGCCAACATGGCCAAGAGCTGATATTTGTATCGACTATAGAATCAATCTTCTTAAGATAAAAAAAAAAACAATTTACTTGAACAGATTGGAAAAGTATGACGACAATAGGCATGAATTTATATACAAATAAACACTCAATAAGACTCATATAACTTGATTTTCATCAATAAAGTATAACAAACAGAATAATCACAGATCAATGAAATAACAAATGACAGTTAAAAATAGTAACCGCTCTTTAGTAAGTTAAACGTTTCGGTGATTTTAGGCCACTATATTCAATACTCGCTCAAAGAATGTTGTAAATACGTGCATCTTTATCATGTTCCAGTATTATCATAACCTGGGCCATTAGTGTATATACGAGGCGGGGGCGTGGCCGGGTATATGGCCCCGTGAATTTTAAAGCACCAATACAAATTTGTGCAAAACACTCTTCAACTATTCACATAAACATTACTTCAAGACATATTGAGAAAAGAATCCTATAATTTTAAACAGCCTTACCTCATTTCGGGCGAAAACCACAGATTTCTTTTGCAATAATCGTGTAATTTCCGGTAAACCATCATTATAATAAGGCGATTGAATCATTTAAATTTAGCATTCGTCCATCATGGTCATCGTAATAGTAATTTAGTTATTGTCATAATAACAACATTGGCTCTGTTCAAGACATGTTTTTCATAGAATGTCACAAGCCTCTCTTTGCAATACCTTTCTACCATGCCTACGCTAAATATTAATACAAGCAATTACGAATATCAATATAGAAGTAATTACACGTATTAAAAATATAGCAATGCATTATTCCCTGAGGACGGATAGCATCTGGACTTCGCGCGTCAACCAGTTCTGTTCACAAAATATTAACACGTTTGCTCCTACATGTTCTAGCTGTTAAAACAATTCTCTTTCAGTAGGCATTGAACACCAGTTCTTGATTAAACATAATTGCCAGGAGCTTGAAAGTACATTGTTATGGAAACTTTATGAAGCGGAAAGAAAATACTTGAGTGCTTGAGGAGAAACAAATGAAATATGTTGGAGAGGCTACCAACTAACTGTCAATTTCCCATTCTTTCGCTTCAGGTGGTTCACTTCGAGGCGCTTCCGGTATATATTCTGGGCGGGATTGTTCCTTCCCTGCATCTCATAAGCGGGCGTGGGGGAGTTCTGGTTGAGCGTCATGGGAGTCGCAGGAGCAGGAGACATGCGAATGGCGGGGGTTCCTCGGTACGGTCCGCTCCCGCCATTTTTGGGCGTCGCTCCCCCGCACTTCTGCATCGCCTTCCGCATTCCCCTGCGAAAGTTTTCCGATATGATGGAATAGATGATGGGGTTCAGACTCGAGTTGAGGTACGAAAGGCACAGGGACGCGGCTTTAAGGTGGTACGTGGCTTCGACGATGGGAAAGTTCCCGAAGTTCTGCCACATGTAGATGAGGTGGTGCGGGAACCAGCACAAACCGAACACGAGCACCACCACGCTGACCATCACCGTCACTTTGCGCTTCGCTCGTCCGAAGCTCGATTCGCGCGCGCCCTTCATGATGCGGAGCGTTCTCCACAGCGCGTGCAAGATGAGCACGTACGCGCACGTGATCAGGAGGAGCGGGGTCACGTAGCCCACCAGAAAGATAAACGTGTAGTACGCGCGGCGGGAACGGAAGTCGTGCCAGACGTCCACGCACTTGTAGAACGTGTAGTTCTGAAAGCTATCCCCCAGCACCTGATTCAGGAACAGATACGGCGAGGCGAAGATGGTCGACACCACCCAGATAAGAATCACGACTAGTCTAGCGGTGTACATAGAGCGGAGCGTCAGCAGCCGTATCGGGTAGACCACGGCCGTGAACCGGTCCATCGACATGACGACGAGCGTGAAGATGCTAGCGAGCATCGACGTGTAGATCAGGAAGTCCATCGCCTTGCACAGGACTACGCCGAGACTCCAGGAGGGCAGCATGAAGTTAACGACGGAGATGGGCATGCAGAAGATGAGAAAGACCAGGTCAGCGACGCTTAGATTGAGAATGAAGAGACCCATCGTCCGCTGGAGCCCCTTGAGGCGGCTGCGAGTCACTACGATCACTAGCGAGTTGCCTACGATCCCCACCAGCGATATGAGGACCGATACTGCGGAGAAGACGATCTGCGTCACGTTTAGTAGCGAGTAGCTGAACGCACCATCGGTCCCGTTGTAATAGTCCTCATATAAAGTGTACGACAAATCTTCTTGCGTGCCGTTTAGACCCAACGGTCCCGCGAGATCGTTCGCTACGTATGAAAAGTTACCCATACCTTACCAATAATTCCGTGGCATACAATACACTGGTATAGCCACAGGAGTTAGATCATGTCAAACGCTGTTTCCGTAAGGGGTGGCAAACTGGTGAAATCCGCTTTAGTGTGCATTATTTATACCATGTAGCCTGCAGTAGACCAAAATCGTCAAAGCTTTCCAAAATGGCACACGCGGTTTTCAGTAAACGACGTATCAATAAGATGTTATTCCAACGATTTATCGATCGTTAATGGACGTATAAATATATCCACACCGCAGATCCAGTTCAACACGCGTCGCCGGGTCATTCGAATGTCGTTACTTCCCAACGCTAATTATTTCGAAAGAGTGATGTTTACAAAGTGTGTCACTTAAATTCTACGCACAATCTAAACTGTGGCAGATGGGTAGGACCGCTTGTGTTTCTTGTTTCCAAGACTTCCAATGGAGACATTAACCAATTTCCATTACCCAATATTATGCGCTTCCATGGCCCATTGAGTAAATGCGCGATAAACCAAGTTTACGTATGCGCGAGGCTATAGTAAGTTTGATGGATTCGCTTTGTTGTAATCTATAAAATAATATCTGCAACTGAAGTGAAAGTGTGAAAGTTTCTTACGGTCATTCGTGTTCCTTATTTCCGCGCCTTCATCAGAAGAAGTTAACCCATTCCATCCTGAATATTGTGACTCGAATAGCGATACTTCAGGTTCCGCAATATACACGATGGTATACAACAGAGCGGTGCTTTGTCATATATGAACGTTCGAGTCAAAGAACGAGTTACCTCTACATCAATACACTTTGACGTATATGATATTTGATAAATATATTAATGTAAAGAAGATGTTAACCAATTGCCTACTGGATTTGAAATAATTCACACTGAGTAACGAGTTGACACCCTAAGTTCCTCCCGAGAAGGCAACGGGGAAAAAAAAGAAATGCTGATAATTGTGTATGTGGTGTCAACTATCAAAGGTTTGACACACAGCTCGAGCTAGATTGTGACACATTATACTCAGGGTCGATCGCGTGTCCCATCTGATGAAGATATTAACTTGTCATGGTCTAGCTTTTGAAATTCTTATTGGACACTACAGCACCACATATTATGTGTACGGACAATGAGTTGAATTAGAATGGTGTTTTGGCCCCGTTCTCATCCATTAGAAATCGACCCACAGCACTAGTTATACGATTACTGATTGTGAAAGATAACATATGCGGAGTCAATCGCGTTACTCGTTTCCCGGCATGGTCATCAAGTTAAGATGTTAACACACCGCCTCCTCAATACCGACGTTATTTTAGAGTTGATTCACCATTAAATCCACGTTTGAAGACAGAACGCAAACGGTCGCAATGTCCTCTCCTTGGATCGTGATGCAGTCGTGGTTAAAGTCGTTGAGGTCGTTACTTCAACGCGATGCTGGAGTGTTCCACTGGCGCCTATGGTGACTCTGTATCAAGAGAACGAGAGAAAGAGAGAAGAAAGACAGGGTTAGGGCACTCATGAACTTGTTTTTGTTGTAAGTTCGTATCATGTTTAGTCCTGATTTCGTATATACTATTATTTGACAACAGCAGGTAATTGTACGAATGCGATGCAACTAAAACAAACAAGAGAAACATCCATTGTAGTTTTCGAAATGGGATACATTTTTTTTATAAATCGGTTACTCTAGTTATTAAGTTGCATATTGAAAAAAAGGTTTGTATTAACATTGTATTTAGAAAACGATATTTTAGATGTAATCGGTTACTGAAACCATGGGCGTTGATACTTACGTAATACCTATTCACCAGGGGGGATGAATGAATAGATCATCCCCCTGATGAATAGGTATCAATGACAGATCTACGCCCATGACTCAAACGTTCGATTCCCTTGGTTTCTCGTCGTCGAAATTTCAATGCGGTATGCTAGTATTTGATTTCATCGGAGAAATAGGTGCCAATACCAGAAAACGGTTATTTTCTGAACAAGTTCGTAGTTCAATTCAAATTGATTAACCTAATTTCCAATTTCTTGTATTTACCTCCGGGATACTGTTTCAAATTTAATCTTATTGTTATTTGTTTTGTATTCATATGCAGCAGTATGAAACAAATAAATATAAGTGGCTATCGGAGAGATAGGTGCCAATACCAGAAAACGGTTATTTTCCGAACAAGTTCGTATATAGTTCGATTTAAACTGGTTAACCTAATTTCAAATTTCTTGTATATTTACCCCCGGGATATACTGTTTCAAATTCCAACCCAAACATCTTATTGTTATTTTGTTTTTTATTTACCTCCGGGGTACTCCGGGGTACTGTTCCAAATTCAAAACCAAACATCTTATTGCTATTTTGTTTGTTATTCATATGCAGCAGTAAACAAAGAGATATAAGTGGCTTATTCGCATTGGGAGGATAATCCCCGACACTTGAATCCTCCGATCGACGATAACTCGACTCCCTCGTAAAATAAATCTGTCCAAAAAACTCATTTGATCCGCCCACATGTATTCCATAAGCTACATGGGGGAGTAACGATAGAACCCGAGTCGTATTCTAACCGAGAATACCTGCCCTACCCCATGGCGTGTGACCCGTGTCATTTTCTGTAATTTTATAATCTCATTATATGGGGATAAAAACCAAGACAAAAGCTATATGAAGGAATAAACAAGTAATTCAGTTCACCAGATGCCTTAATCCATTCATCTCTAGCTTTACCTTGTGTAAGATTATTGTGAAATTCTGAAAATACATGTTTATATATTTAAACAAACACATTATTAAGCAGCATATTATCAGTATAAGAGGGTTGTTGCATTTAGTTGCAAAAAGGAACATAATCTCTGAAACGTGACTCCAGCCACTTACTTCAAAGTGTCCCGAAAACAAAACAAATGTATAAACATCCAAAGTGGAGTAGTTGCGGGGGAGGGGGGACGGAATGTGCCCCCACAATATGTTGAGGGGAAACGATGTGAAAAATAAAGAAATATAAAAGGTGTACCCCCCCCCCCCCCCCCCCCCCCCAATATCTGACCACGCAACGCAATACGAAATATCACCCTGGCGTTATGAGGGATGTGAGAGTGGAATCACTGGTATTGTAAAATATTTCAGAGCGTTGACATGTTTATACTAAAAATGTGTCATTCCCGTATTAACAGCGTAACAATACGTATATATGTGTGTGCCTGTGTGTATGTGTGTGTGGTGGGGGGGGGGGGGGGGGGGGGGGGGGGGGGAGGTGAGGGGGCCGGGGGGGGGGGGTCAGCTTCCAAACTGCCCCATCTTGTTGCCGACGCCATAAAAAGAATACATGAGCGACATTGCATATTTGTGGTCGGTGTTTATGTGGTGTGTTGTAGCGGAATAATTTTATCCGGTTGTTATAGTAATGAAGGGGGAAAAAGGAATATTATTTTTGTCTGGAATGAGTTCGAAATAAAAGATACAAGTAAGTGGCTTATACCTAATGGAGGATTATCTCTGGAACGGGACTCTAATCTCTCTCGAAAATATGTTTTTGAAACCACTCATGTTATTCTCCTGTTATGAAAACCAATATCGAAAGCTTTATAAACCGATCGGTTTATGTTATAAAGAGGATTACATCGCCTGCACCGCACGTTTCTTATCCAAACCGTGGATGTAATGCACGCTGCAAGCCAACAGCAAATAATGTTTTTTTTTCTCTTACAACTATACAATTATCAAAATGAAAAAAAATTATATTTCGACTCTCTTTCATTTTTAATGATATGCTACTTTTTTCCGTTTGTAAATTCGTTTAGCTGTTTGATGTGGAAATTATGAAGAGAATGTTTTTCAGCTTTTGATTTGTCTATTATTCTGAATCTTGATCTTGGTGATAAACACATACGCAATGATAAAACAAAATTGGAATAAAACGAAAAATTATACCGCTTCGGCTGAAAATACCAGCGACAATGCTACTGAAATAACCGTTACCATAGTAACCATCTCAATTTGCAATCGCGTTTTCTTCCAGGCAACGATTTCAATCCTTGACGTCTTGACGAAACAGGTGATTATGGTAATTCGAAAACGATTCACGCTGCTAAAGGTCGCAAACTTAACTCGTTTCTCAGTTAAAGGGATACAGTAGCAAAATATTGTCAAAATCCACAAAACTTATTAGAACTCCAGCGGTCATTACATACTTTCTTGTATTTAAATTACCAATATACACGCATGAAACAGGTTTCGGTTTTCTGAAGTTCCCTTTTCATTATAAAGATATTTACAATCGAAGTGTTCGAATTTATAATAATCCACTAGAAAATGATAATTTTGTACAAGTTAGTGCTATAGGTTTAGCAAATATCACTTTGCATTAATTTTTGCTTATTACTTGGTCACATGGCATTCATTTACCATGGAATGTTACAGAAATACACATTTTATCCAACCCTTTGTCAGTTTCCCTTTAATATTGGTTGTATATCTTCTTACAAAATCCTAGTTTGTGGTAGGTCGTTTGCTTCTTATATCAATTCGAATAATTTAGTGGCATATGTGATGTGTTATTGGTATTTAAACGATAAGTAAATTTCCAGGAACTCGTAAACTCCAATAATTATAGAGTGCAATATACCCTCTACGAAACATAGTATACAAACGTATAAAACACACACACACACACACACACACACACACACACACACACACACACACACACACACACACACACACACACACACACATACATACACACACACACACACACACACACACACACACACACACACACACGCGCACACACACACACACACACACAAACACACACACACACACACACACACACACACAAACGCACGCTCAGATGTATACACACGTAGACGCACAGATACATGCACACACATAATACAGGCACCATATAAATAAAGTTGGTATAATTGTATACAAACTGAGGATAGCAAATTTATTAAAATGGAAAATATGTGGAAGTACAAATTGAACCAGCTGGAGACGCTTGGAACCCCGTGGTGTAAACGTTTTTCTATAGACTCCATCCCAAGTTGGTTGACTTTGTGTTCTTATTTTCAAATTATTACTATTTACGTCTGGGACCGCCCTTTATCGTCCCTATCCGACATATCCGTGGGACGCAGTCTAGGTTTCGAACCCGGGCTTATGTGTGAAGAGCAAAGCTCTGACCACTAGACCTGATCACTTCTTCTAGCCTTTATTCAAGACTATGGGTGGTTGCAAAATGGTAGTAACGCCCTTACACTTTGCAATCAGTTTGCTTCAATAACGGGTTGAATTGTATTTGCTTAATTATCAGTAGGTTACCTTGCCTAAGATTTCGCTATGCTCCCTTATACCTGCACAGGGTTGAGAGTAAGGCCATGAAAAATAAATTGTTGGATTGGCGTATTACCCGCCCGACCCTAAAAATACCGCCGACCCTGAATTTTTCTTTTCTTTTTCCAATTGCAATATGTGTTATGTGTGTGTTATATGTGTGTTTTTGTGTATTTGTGCGAATCCTGCACAAAAAAAAAACCCTACCTACTTACCCTAATTTTTGGTTGCCCGTTACTCCAATCCAACAATGATTTTTGTTTGGCCTAACAGGAGCACGGATGCCTTGATAAAAGACTAACTTGGCAAAGGCTCATAATAAGAGTACTAAATCTACATTTTAAGCTAATGGCGTCAACGTGTTTAAAAGTACTTTTTTGAAGTATAATGTGACTGTGGAAGCTCACGTAATCTTTAGCCACCGCACGTTTTAATTCTTTTGTGTCGCCATATTTCTCAGTTGTCTCCTCTTGATTCGAGTGTTAAATGAGAACACCCCAAAGCAAGGGCGTCGATTTCTTCTCATGGTTGGGGGGGATGATCAGGGGGTTTGACCCAATGACGATGCGGAGCATCGTCCACGATGTTTTTTTACCCCTGTGACCCTTAATTGAATAAGTTCATCTACGCATTGACATAAGGAAATGGACTCACAAGTATTGCCCTCCCGAACCCTTTTAAGATCTCAGAACTTAACGATGGTACATGACGAGGGCATTTACTTACATATCTAAAATATAGCAATGGCATTTTAGAGGGTTAAACAAATAAGGTGATTTGATAGTAGGCGAGTATTGTCATACATGTATACGACGACCTATACGGATATGAACATGTCCTAACAATATGAACGCACAAGTGCTGCATTCGTCCACTTTCTCAAGTTGGACTAACAATTTATGGAAAGCCATTATTTTTTCTGAAGATAACAAAATGTAAAAGTGCTTTTAAAAGCCACAGGATGTTGATTCAAATTCATCAAACAAATTTCATAATTTAAGGTTAGTTGAAGCTGTTAATTGTGTATATAAATTTCATGTTCTTGATGTAAAACTTATGACAAGTCTAAAATACTTGCATTTCCGCATTTGAATATATTTTATTCCAAGGCTACAAATGGCTTACCATAATTTGTAAGTCCCACTTAGAGTTAAGTTTATCTTAGGATCTTTGTGAACGACCTATTACATTAATTTGGCAATAATGGTCAGTCAAACAAGGCGATTTGGAATGTATGCGATCATTTCTTCACTGTGCTAAGAACCGAGAGCATGTCGACTAGCTCTGTGTCTTTGAATGGACACAAACAAGTGCTGCCTTCGTCAACCCTCTGCACTCGCAATTAGCTCGTACTGCAGCTCATATTAAACTCGTAATGTATCATATTTCATGCCGAGTAAAACGAATCAGAGACATTTGCACTTCTAAAAGCTCGGCACTCAACTCGACATGTGAGAGGGGGTAAAACCTTATAAGACCGGAGGCATTATGGCACCCCTTCCTCGATTTTCCCCGATTGCTCTGGAACGCGAGAAGATGACGCCCCGCCACTTCGTGACATTTTTTCTTTCAAGTCTTGCGCATCTTTTAAAACCTACTTGGTCTTAGGCAGTCTTCGGCATTAATATTAGGGTCTCAAGGATAGACATACAAGGGTCATAGGCTTTTTTTCAAAAATTGTATTCGGACGACCCTACATGGTCGTTAGAATTCAGAGAAAAGGTCTACATGATAATACATACAAGGGACATTGACAATGTGGCAATAGCATCGATAGGTACAATCAAGCAAAGCCATTTCCCAGTATCAGACAACTTACTGTCCTACAACAACGACCCGCGAGCTAGTGTGTATTTGTTTGTTGTTTGTTGTTGTGTTTATTCATTTAATCACGGTACATAATTATACAAATGATAAAATGTCCGCTTGGGCCGCTTTCAGCTGAACAACATTACTGTTCAACTGTTCAGCTACCCCAACGGTTGTTAGTGTTTTTGTATAGATATTTATTACGGAGTCACTGACTTGTTACGTTCAAAGTAGCAACGACTGACAAATCACTAACAAACAATCGAAACAAAATATCGGCAAATTGAAAAGGACTACAAGTGCTGTGTTTACCCTATAACTACTACAGGGCCAGTTGTGTAGCATGGTCGAAGTAATTGGGAGGGGGGCACGCTTATTATTGGGGGTACACTTTATGTCATTATGTTTTACAGATTTTCCCCTAACCTTTTTTTTTATTGCATTTGTGAAATTATGGAGGGGGGCACGTGCCTCATTCCAGTGCCCCCAGCCCCTAACCCCTCCACCCATAGCTACGCCCCCGTACAGGGTATACGTACAAAGGATATTGACTCATTACATTCAATTTATAGCAATTGGATGACATCGATCAAGAAATCTACCTTTTTTGGCACTTCTATCCGACAACCATCCTTCGCCACGACAACGTCTCTCAGCGTTTTGAAATGGACTCCAAAGGGTTGCCAAACACTGCAGACTACATTACTTCATGGTAGACACTATTAAAGGGTCGTCGACTCTTATATGCCAATCAGCCAATGACCAATGATAGCAGCTAGACGGCTGCTGTAACAGGGATAAGTGTCCAAGTGTCACACATTCAATCAAGGGATATCGATCTGTCCACATGGCTCCATATTATGTGACGTATAAAAGCATTGGTCCGTGTCATATTATTAGCTCAATTTTTTTTCTTCTTCTTTTTGTATTCAAGTTCAGTTGATTAAATTACCACACAAAAAACGTTAAAGGGGTAGTACAGTTTTGGTAAGGCTGAGCTTTAGTAACCAAAACCTGCACAATAACACTACAAACTAATAGTTGTAACTCCACCATGCTCGAAAGGTATAGAAAGGTATAGCAAAATATTGGGCTGTTAGAAAATCTCAAAACACAACTAATAATATGAATTAACAATATCTCCGGGTATAAAGCAATACTGATAATGCACGTACATACCTAATTAGGAAGGAGTCATTATATGTAGACATTTGTATAACTTCTCAGTTGGTATCATTAAAGGGAAAGATGAGTTTTTTTGTAAAGAGAGTACAGTTTGGGTCAAACTGAATTGTAATCACCAAAACCTGCACCATTACATTACAAACTAACAGCTATAACTCCACCATGCTCGAAAAGAATACAAAATTACAAAATGACTAATTTTAAAAGAGCCATTAAAAGACAAGAGGGCGCTCTCTAAAGAAGCATTGGTTTCAACCGTTTTTCATACATAATTATGCATGTGATGTTTTGTTGAAATAATGATTAGATAGAGAGATCACCAACAACTATTTACCAGAACGTCAATGACGTAGCGCTCATCCGGCATCTCGCAACATCAAATATCGCAAATTTCATGTGGTACACTTTTCAACTGGTCAAAAAATAAAAATGTGATGCCCTGGAAGGGACATAAAAATTAATTAAAAAAAAAATAGAGTGAAAAAAATATAAATTTGACGCCCCAGAAGGGACATGGGAAAAAAATAATAATAATACAAAAATAAATTAAAAAAATAAATTAAAAAAATTATAAAATAAAACAAAAATAAAATTTAAAAAAATAAAAATAAATAAATAAATAAATAAATAAATAAATAAATAAATAAATAAATAAATAAATAAATAAATAAATAAATAAATAAATAAATAAATAAATAAATAAATAAATAAATAAATAAATAAATAAATACAAAATTACCATGATTAATTAATGGAGAAAATTTTCAAAATTCTGTGTAGAAGTTTAGTGTACCAAAGTTAGCTCTACCAGATAAAGCAAACCAAATCAATATCGGTCGAGAAATGAAGGAGAAGAAGCATTTTTTGTGATTTTGGGGATAAATTTGCATAAATTACCATAATTAATTAATGGAGAAAAATTTCAAAATTCTGTGTAGAAGTTTAGTGTACCAAAGTTAGCTCTACCAGATAAAGCAAACCAAATCAAAATCGGTCAAGAAATGAAGGAGAAGAAGCATTGTTTGTGATTTCGAATAAATTTGCATGAATTAGCATATATAATGAATTTCACGATTCTGTGTAGAAGTTTTAAATCCCCCTCCTAGCCCTATCTTATGAAACAATCAGAATCAAAATCGGTTGAAAAATAACGAAGAAGAAGCATTTTGAAAACTGTGGACGGACGGACGGACGGACGGACGGACGGACGACGGACGCCACGCCATGGCATAAGCTCATCGGGCCCTTCGGGCCGGATGAGCTAAAAAACCACTTTCGAACAATTTTGAAAAAGTGTAGGCATTTTTTTATTTAAAAAAAAAATCATCGAATAAATCTGGGTCCAAGATCGATTACGATTGGATATATTTATCGATATTTCAGCCGTTTCTGAACCGATTTTGATCAAATAAAGTTTATTCTGCCATTAAAATTGTATGCTCTTTCAATTTTACACTCAGTTTTTTATTACCTCATGAAAAAATTATTTCGTGAAGCGCCCTCTATACCAAAACTGAACTACCCCTTTAACATCGAGTGAGTGACGTCATGTAGGAGTTAGTGTGTACTAGTATGTGTGAATAACTGTTCGTTGGATTGTCCGTATGTCTGTTTGAATGTCTGTATATTTGTGTGTGAGTGTGTGTGTGTGTGTGTGTGTGTCCGTGTGTCCGTGTGTATGAAGGCTAGGGTGCGGACAAAAATAGGATCTCAAACTGTCCAAATGACGTCGATGCCAATTATCCCTAGCTGGATACTTATCCCTGTCACACCGGCGTACATCAAACAAGGTGATTTGGGACTATATATCCGACGATTACCAGTGCAACGACAACGTATACCATAACACAATTTTACCTCCATTGCATGCAAAGGCGTAGGAGGCGGGGAGGTGGGGGGGAGGGGGCTGAAGCCCCCCTGGAAATTTGAAAATGGCCATATTCGGGCAAAACGCACCTGAAAATCGGGCAAATCATGTCAAATATTCGGGCAATTTCATGTCATATATTTGGGCAAAGTCATGTCATATTCGGGCAAATCCGTGTCGGCATATTCGGGCAAAATGTCAAATTCAGGCAAAATTGTATCATATTCGGACAAAATCAAGTTACATTCGGGCACTGTCAGGTTATTTTGGGGCAAACCATCTCATATTCGGGCAAAATCGGGATATTTTGGATTAAGCAATTGAACAACATGTAATTATCGGGCATCAAATTAAGAGGCGATGACTTTTGTTTTCCTTGTCAGGCAAATATTTGAAAATTCGGGCAAAAGAACTCAGGCCCCCCCCCCCCCCCCCCCCCGAGAAGAATCTCCCCCTACGCCCATGATTGTATGCACGTATCAACTGTATACTCTCGTTTCACCCATCTGCAGACCAGAAGATGCAAGTGTCATGTGCGTATTGCATTCATCGATTGCCAATGCTGGCATCGAAAGGCTTAAAGTGAGGCCTGTAAAGTGTCAGATATTGCCCAAAATGACATTTGAGACTTCAGTCCTGTACCAAAATCATTGTAAGATATGTCCGAATGATGTGTGAAAGTTTCATTGAAAAAGAACACTGCTTTCCTGGTTAAAAAAGCGAAAATATGCGCCAGCTTTTACAACGGACGTTTATGAGGTTTATGACCGTTTGTTAACGCTTTTGAGCTGAATGATAGATATCGTCATACTAAAGGGGCATTTGAAAAAATCTAACCCTATTTTATTCTTCTCTTACCTTAAGCTAAACAATACGGTAGAAGAGAAACGAGGAAGCTCCAAGTAATGTTCGTGGAGTTAGACACTTTACAGGCCTCAATGAGGGTGATTTGGAGAGTTATCCGATCAGACATCGACCCGTCCCATCATGCCCATCGAGTCCATTTCATTTGGATGATCCCACCAACCCTACGCTCGATAGACCCGAGATTCATAATATTCGATCAAAATGCATGGTTCAAGGATACACATCAGACGAGTAAGCATCAGTGACGTAGCAACGGAGCCGCAGGTGCAGACAGTGATACTGGTGTATTTGAGGGGGGGGGGGGGGGCGTAGGGGGCTGCATCCCCAAAGCAGCCTCCATGTGTAATTTCGTTTATCTAGTATGATATTTTCAGTTATAACGGATCTATTAAATTAACTTACGTTTCGACTTTCACCTCTTCCGAGGTGGGCGTATAAAATTTGGAAAATCAAATTGATTTTTTTTGTTTTTCATGAAGCACCCCCTAATCCAAAACTGTACAATCCCTTTAAATATCGCCTGTCTATATAGTTATAGAACATACACTATTAGGGCAAGGAGCGCGTGCCCTACATGGGAGGGAAGATATAGAAATTAATGGAATATTAAAATAGTGGGTAGATAATAATATTAATAATAACTAGATTTTGAATTCGTCACTTTTGACGAATTAAGGTTATACATATCGATTTATTATGATAAAAGGATGATTCCAAAAATAACTACTCAATCATCATATCAATAATAATAGATTCCCCCCCCCCCCTGAAAAAAATAAAAAAATAAAAAAAGAGAGTTAAAAAATATTGCCTTGAATTCGAACCCAGGAGCCTTTGATCTTGTGTCACAAATTATACCGCGAGACCAACATTAGATCTCTTAACGAAAATGGGAAATCGGGAAAGATATATCAGTGATGGAGAGGGGCACGTGCCTCATTCCAGTGCCCCCAGCCCCCAACCCCTCCACCCATAGCTACGCCCCCGTACAGGGTATACGTACAAAGGATATTGACTCATTACATTCAATTTATAGCAATTTGATGACATCGATCAAGAAATCTACCTTTTTTGACACTTCTATCCGACAACCATCCTTCGCCACGACACCGTCTCTCAGCGTTTTGAAATGGACTCCAAAGGGTTGCCAAACAATGCAGACTACATTACTTCATGGTAGACACTAAAAGGTCGTCGACTCTTACATGCCAATCAGCCAATGATCAATGATAGCAGCTAGACGGCTGCTGTAACAGGGATAAGTGTCCAATTGTCACACATTCAATCAAGGGATATCGATCTGTCCACATGGCTCCATATTATGTGACGTATAAAAGCATTGGTCCGTGTCATATTATTAGCTCAATTTTTTTTCTTCTTCTTTTTGTATTCAAGTTCAGTTGATTAAATTACCACACACAAAACGTTAAAGGGGTAGTACAGTTTTGGTAAGGCTGAGCTTTAGTAACCAAAACCTGCACAATAACACTACAAACTAATAGTTGTAACTCCACCATGCTCGAAAGGTATAGAAAGGTATAGCAAAATATTGGGCTGTTAGAAAATCTCAAAACACAACTAATAATATGAATTAACAATATTTCCGGGTATAAAGCAATACTGATAATGCACGTACATACCTAATTAGGAAGGAGTCATTATATGTAGACATTTGTATAACTTCTCAGTTGGTATCATTAAAGGGAAAGATGAGTTTTTTTGTAAAGAGAGTACAGTTTGGGTCAAACTGAATTGTAATCACCAAAACCTGCACCATTACATTACAAACTAACAGCTATAACTCCACCATGCTCGAAAGGAATACAAAATTACAAAATGACTAATTAAAAAGCCTGTTATTATTTTTAAAAGAGCCATTAAAAGACAAGAGGGCGCTCTCTAAAGAAGCATTGGTTTCAACCGTTTTTCATACATAATTGTGCATGTGATGTTTTGTTGAAATAATGATTAGATAGAGAGATCACCAACAACTATTTACCAGAACGTCAATGACGTAGCGCTCATCCGGCATCTCGCAACATCAAATATCGCAAATTTCATGTGGTACACTTTTCAACTGGTCAAAAAATAAAAATGTGATGCCCTGGAAGGGACATAAAAATTAATTTTAAAAAAAATAGAGTGAAAAAAATATAAATTTGACGCCCCAGAAGGGACATGGGAAAAAAAAAATAATAATAAATAAATTTAAAAAATAAATTTAAAAAATTATAAAATAAAACAAAAATAAAATTTAAAAAAATAAAAATATTAAAAAAATTAATAAATAATAAAAATAAATAAATAAATAAATAAATAAATAAATAAATAAATAAATAAATAAATAAATAAATAAATAAATAAATAAATAAATAAATAAATAAATAAATAAAAAATTACCATAATTAATTAATGGAGAAAAAATTCAAAATTCTGTGTAGAAGTTTAGTGTACCAAAGTTAGCTCTACCAGATAAAGCAAACCAAATCAAAATCGGTCGAGAAATGAAGGAGAAGAAGCATTTTTTGTGATTTTTGGGATAAATTTGCATAAATTACCATAATTAATTAATGGAGAAAAATTTCAAAATTCTGTGTAGAAGTTTAGTGTACCAAAGTTAGCTCTACCAGATAAAGCAAACCAAATCAAAATCGGTCAAGAAATGAAGGAGAAGAAGCATTTTTTGTGATTTCGAATACATTTGCATAAATTAGCATATATAATGATTTTCACGATTCTGTGTAGAAGTTTTAAATCCCCCTCCTAGCCCTATCTTATGAAACAATCAGAATCAAAATCGGTTGAAAAATAACGAAGAAGAAGCATTTTGAAAACTGTGGACGGACGGACGGAAGGACGGACGACGGACGCCACGCCATGGCATAAGCTCATCGGGCCCTTCGGGCCGGATGAGCTAAAAAACCACTTTCGAACAATTTTGAAAAAGTGTAGGCATTTTTTTATTTAAAAAAAAATCATCGAATAAATCTGGGTCCAAGATCGATTACGATTGGATATATTTATCGATATTTCAGCCGTTTCTGAACCGATTTTGATCAAATAAAGTTTATTCTGCCATTAAAATTGTATGCTCTTTCAATTTTACACTCAGTTTTTTATTACCTCACGAAAAAATTATTTCGTGAAGCGCCCTCTATACCAAAACTGAACTACCCCTTTAACATCGGGTGAGTGACGTCATGTAGGAGTTAGTGTGTACTAGTATGTGTGAATAACTATTCGTTTGATTGTCCGTATGTCTGTTTGAATGTCTGTATATTTGTGTGTGAGTGTGTGTGTGTGTGTCCGTGTGTCCGTGTGTATGAAGGCTAGGGTGCGGACAAAAATAGGATCTCAAACTGTCCAAATGACGTCGATGCCAATTATCCCTAGCTGGATACTTATCCCTGTCACACCGGCGTACATCAAACAAGGTGATTTGGGACTATATATCCGACGATTACCAGTGCAACGACAACGTATACCGTAACACAATTTTACCTCCATTGCATGCAAAGGCGTAGGAGGCGGGGCGGTGGGGGGGGGGAGGGGGCTGAAGCCCCCCTGGAAATTTGAAAATGGCCATATTCGGGCAAAACGCACCTGAAAATCGGGCAAATCATGTCAAATATTCGGGCAATTTCATGTCATATATTCGGGCAAAGTCATGTCATATTCGGGCAAATCCGTGTCGGCATATTCGGGCAAAATGTCAAATTCAGGCAAAATTGGCAAGTTACATTCGGGCACTGTCAGGTTATTTTGGGGCAAACCATCTCATATTCGGGCAAAATCGCGATATTTTGGATTAAGCAATTGAACAACATGTAATTATCGGGCATCAAATTAAGAGGCGATGACTTTTGTTTTCCTTGTCAGGCAAATATTTGAAAATTCGGGCAAAAGAACTCAGGCCCCCCCCCCCCCCCCCCCGAGAAGAATGTCCCCCTACGCCCATGATTGTATGCACGTATCGACACAAGGACTGTATACTCTCGTTTCACCCATCTGCAGACCAGAAGATGCAAGTGTCATGTGCGTATTGCATTCATCGATTGCCAATGCTGGCACCGAAAGGCTTAAAGTGAGGCCTGTAAAGTGTCAGATATTGCCCAAAATGACATTTGAGACTTCAGTCCTGTACCAAAATCATTGTAAGATATGTCCGAATGATGTGTGAAAGTTTCATTGAAAAAGAACACTGCTTTCCTGGTTTAAAAAGCGAAAATATGCGTCAGCTTTTACAACGGACGTTTATGAGGTTTATGACCATTTGTTAACGCTTTTGAGCTGAATGATAGATATCGTCATACTAAAGGGGCATTTGAAAAATCTAACCCTATTTTATTCTTCTCTTACCATAAGCTAAACAATACGATAGAAGAGAAACGAGGAAGCTCCAAGTAATTTTCGTGGAGTTAGACACTTTACAGGCCTCAATGAGGGTGATTTGGAGAGTTATCCGATCAGACATCGACCCGTCCCATCATGCCCATCGAGTCCATTTCATTTGGATGATCCCACCAACCCTACGCTCGATAGACCCGAGATTCATAATATTCGATCAAAATGCATGGTTCAAGGATACACATCAGACGAGTAAGCATCAGTGACGTAGCAACGGAGCCGCAGGTGCAGACAGTGATACTGGTGTATTTGAGAGGGGCGTAGGGGGCTGCATCCCCAAATTCCCAATTTCGTTTATCGAGTATGATATTTTCAGTTATAACGGATCTATTAAAGGGCAATGAAACCCAAGCAAAATGTTGCTTTCATAGTCTTGAGGAGATTAAGAGGAATAATCTCTGAAAGTTAGAGCATAATCGGGCAAGAAACAAGAAAACTACGGCTCTTTGAAGATGTCCATTTATTCCTATGGGGAACTCAAATTGACAACGCACTCTGATAAGTGTGTGGACAACTCCCCATATGTTTTGTACACAAAAGTTCCCATTTTTACAGTTTTCTTCATAGTCACATTTTTTCATTCCCCCAACTCATGATATGTTATGTATAAAAGCATTCTACAAAACATATGTTGAACTCGAACGAAGGGTAAACATAAATTTTGAGAAAATTGAACAAAATTGAAATTTTGTGTACAAAATGTATGGGGAGTTGTCCACAACTTTGCCATGGTGCGTTGCCAATTTGAGTCACTCAAAGAAATACATGGCTCTTTTCAAAGAGCCATAGTTTTCTTATTTCTTGACCGATTGTGCTCAAATTTTCAGGTATTATTCATTATATTTAGTGTCTTATAGTGCATACAACAATTCGTCTGGATTTCATTGTCCTTTAAATTAACTTACTTTTCGACTTTCAGCTCTTCCGAGGTGGGCGTATACAATTTGGAAAATCAAAAATTGATTTTGTTTTGTTTTCATGAAGCACCCCCTAAACCAAAACTGTACAATCCCTTTAAATATCGCCTGTCTATATAGTTATAGAACATACACTATTAGGGCAAGGAGTGCGTGCCCTACAATATATACAAATTAATGGAATATTAAAATAGTGGGTAGATAATAATATTAATAATAAATAGCACTTATTGTGCGCCATCGATCTAGTGAACTATTCAGAGGCGCAGAGGGTTAGGGTTCGGGCTCGCCGGTTGTTCCGTTCATAACGCGATTAGTACTTGCTAAACGCCCGACGCCTATCGGGTAGGCTAAATGAAGAGAGGTAAGCATATAATGATAGTAATTATATGTGCTATAGGGAATGACGATAGCGTAAGTATACATATCTTTATTCATTTTTATTTTGACGGAGGAAACAATTGGGGAGCAGGCAGATATTCTGATGCGGGGACAACACCCCCCCCCCCCCCCTCCCCCCCCCCCCCCCCCCTCCTATCCTCGCGTGTATACTTCACGTGAGTATACGTGGGGCTCATTTGTAACAGGGGTAGCAGAGATATTTTCCTGAATATCTTCATCTTTAACCTCATGCCAATTAACAATCACACGTAATAAATGTCCTTAGCACTTGACTGCCTAATAAAGTGGTGTTCGTATGATTTTTGCCCGAAGATGACATGTCTGGATATAGGACATGATTATGTTTGCTGCCCGATTCTGCTGTCTTGATTCTGCCCGAATCTGAGGTCTTGTGTCTTTTGCCCAAATGTTGGAGCATTCAATTCCTATAACCCTCGTGGGGCTGCGGCTACCTTAGCCCCTCGCCTCGTATATACGCATAATCATTATGTCTACTTCACTACGATATAGCTGTATACATACAACAACCCCATCCCCTCATTGTCTGCCTTATACACATACCTTGAACATACCTACCTTGAAGGCCACACTTCACCATCTTCATTGTGAGATTAGACAGTTTTGCGCGGCAGGGTTTATAGGGGCCCTTTTGAGCCCATTTAAAAAACCCAAGTTGGATAGCTCTACAGCCAGTTGGCGCATCCAACCAAGCCGAGGAGAGAGGAGAACAATCATGTTCCCATGGACATGATGAAGGCGACAAGCAATTTATTGACTCATATAGGGAGAATAGTACGTAGCCCTGGGAAGAAAAGGTCGTTTCGTTTCGTAGAGGGGCGGGGGGTGGGGGGGGGGGGGGGGGGGGGTGGTAAGTAACCACTTGTACGTAGGCATGGTAGGGGTGCCCCGGTAAACCCCCTCAAAGTTTATCCGCAACTGGTTCATCGTACTTTTATAGTTTCTATTTTATTCGATGCATGGTCAAGGACATCACGTTTTCCAATTCGTATCAACAATGCACGTGGGCGGCTGATCAAACATTGATGCCATGCATGTTGCACGATGCAGCGCAGAATGTTGCCGCAGCCTTCCGTGATGCGAATGCAAAACGGGGACGCCACTCTCCCGTGTGAATTATGCAAGATCTAGACGGACGTTTAAAGGAACCGTATTGCGGTTTCTTGACGTCATTTTAAACCTAAAATAATATGCATTGGCCTGTATTAAAGGGATCTAGTAACTTTGTTGACAAGTACAACAAGTGATGTGTGGTTAATAAAATGTGTATTGGTGTGATCTGATATGTCCAGAAAGTAATGTGTGAACATTTCAAGTTAATTGGATGTTACTTGGCCGAGAAATTAGTGAAAATGCAAAGTGATATTCACTTACTCATTGCACTTACTTTGAAAAGGTCCCGTAGATAATTTCATATCCGAACACTTAAATCGTAAATATCTTTTGAACGAAATGGAAATTTGAAAAACCGAAACCTGTCGTATGCTATTATTGTTTATACAAATAAAACAAGGTATGAGGGAACCGTTAGAATTCCAATTGGATTTTAAGGATTTGGACAATGTTACTAAGTCCCAGACCAAATGCTGTGGTCTACACAATATGTTTTGAAATTCCAGGACAAATCCTGAATAAAAGGAGAAGTTATCGAAAATCCGTTCAGAAACAACTATCCTTGAAATAGATTTACTTTTAAATAAACTTTGTTTATAAGCACAATTTTGCCTGCACCTGTCTTTAAACAAATCAAACGTAACTAAAAAGCATCTAACATATCATGACTATAGACAGATTTTATTATTTTTGTATTCGAAAGTGCTAGATCAGTCATTCGTGTTATTTTAAGCATTCTCCAGATAGTATTTTCAATCGTTGTTTTTTTATGTCTTAAGTGCGTTTACCTGTCTACCGGAAACCTTTCGTTGAATTTCATTGGCGTACCGAGGGAGGGGGGGGGGGTGTGTGACTGGGTTCGAGACCCCCCTGTCATCAGGCTGTTTGTGTTTGTTTGCTTGATAGCCGGTCGGATGTGATGTTGATGCTTTGAATAGCTAAAATCCAAAAGCTTCCGGGGGCTCTGCCCCCTAGACCCCTGCCAAAGGCCCTAAGGCAGGCCAAAAACGGCTCGCAGTTTGGAGCCCCCCCCCCCCCCCCCTGCAAAATTCATGCCTACGCCAACGTTTGAAACCTTGAAAGCATGACTTGAAAACATGGTATCCGTTATATATATTTGTTAATGGTATAAATGTTATCTGGTATCGGAGTACATCGTTCAGTTATTCTGAGTGCGTAATAAGTATACTTTTAGAGAAAGCAGTGGCATCTTGATTGCCTTTTGAATAATCAGGCACGTACTTTGTCCATATGTATATGAACGTGCGTGTGTTTGTGCGTGTGCGTGTGTTTGTGTGATGTATGTACGAGCATTTGATAATTTTGTTTGTTTGTCTGTATGCTTGTTTGTTATTGGTGTGGGTGCTTGGGTGCTTTTTGTGTGATGCATTCAGCCATGTTACTGGTATACAAAAGAAATGTTATCATAAATGGCCATGAAGCGATAATTTCTGGCATTTGAACGTAGTGAATTGTAAAATTGGGAGCGCAGTGGTGCTCCCAAGCATTTCGAAATGCCAATTATGTTAAATATATAGCACCCAATATTTCCTTATAGACAATAATTATGTTACCACTGTCATTACTGCTGCAACGTTGTGTATAACACCAACTTTTACATGACTTAATGTCCTGTTCGTTAATGTGAACCTTTGCAAACTTAATCAATCTATAAATATATAATGCAATAAGCACGACCCGCGATAATGCAATAAGTGCATTACATTTCATTATTAAATTTATATACTGCAATGTTTAAAATATTGTCAGTAATTATATCAAGGAAGATTAAATAGGACTTGCCCCGGGTACACATGAAACGTGTTGTTGTTTGCGCCAATGCCATTATGATTAGGCGCCGTTGAAATGGTTCACACTACGCATTTTCCTGATATACAATTTGTATAATTCTTACACGGTTTCTCGAATAAGTCAGCGATTTCGGTCAAACGTACGCATATAATTATAGCAACCAAATTAATGCGTTGGTATATCAACTATATGTTATGTTCCTCTATGTTTATCTCTAACATAATCAACTTATATAATCATCGGAAATAATATCGCTAATGATATTCGTTTGTCTCGCAATGTCAAACTAGGAATCTAAACGATCATGACGTTTCGTATGCTACTGCAATACTTTGTCAAATGATAATATCGAATGTAGACACTCGGCTTTTATATCCGCAATGGATTATATATTTACTATTATATAATCATGTTTCGAAAATATTCTCTCGTATACCCTCATATTGCAAGTGGATAATTGTATAGCTGAATTATTTGGCCTTTAGTGATAATCAGTTAAAGAAGTACGAACTAGATGATGACGAACCTTCCAGTGGCGTATGGAGGGGAGGGAGGGGGGGGGGCACTTTGTTTGTTTGCTTGCTTGCTTGTTATAGCTGGTAATTTTAATGTTGAGGTTTCGAATAGCTATACGATCCACAATCTTCAGGGGACTTCGCCCCCTCGCCAGTAACAAGGCGGGACCATTGACCCTACCCAACGCGGTTGTAGGTTGGAGCCTTCTTGCATAATTCTTAATTGCCTACGCCTCTGGAACCTTCACAACTTGTTAACCAACGGCAAGGACGCTGCTCGGTTTTGGAAGAGGCCTTGCACATTACTTGGTATGAACCAACAAGTAATAAAGCGTATTTTACACTCCCTTTCTCAAAGCAATAACATGTTTGTTGTTGGTTAGTTATGCGGTTGTGTGTGGAATTCTAATGTCGAATACTGACCCGTTCTACTGACTCGTTTACTGGATTATCCAAGCAAACTTAAAGGTAGAGAACAAAGTGGCGGGAAAACTCTGACCAAAAATGCCCGGTCAACCCGGATAGCATGCGCATAATTATTGACGATAGCCGCGAAATCGGAAGAAGAAGTGCTTTTCAATACCAACTGCATCAATTACCGCGCCATAACATGTGCTTTACGGTGGGACATTCTAATATCGGCAACGTAGCAGTTAAGAAGGAAAAAAAACAAACACATTTAAGTTAGGTGACATTTGAATCGATTGACATGGTAAAGCCTTTTCTTCACACTTTGAAAATTAGTGACTGCGTGGTGTTTTTAATTCGATTACCTTGTTTATTTGGATTTGGCTCGAAGTTGGCCATCAACTATGAAGTGTGATGAACTTATACATAAATTGCTTCCGGCTTAATTTGTACATTTATAAATAAACAACACAGCCTATGTCCACTCATACCCGTCAGTTCATTCTATTCAACAAGAAAGCATTTATTTTCTACTTGCACTAAATTTTAAAAAAATACTAACAAAAAAAAGATCCTATACAAGAAACAGCAATTGTCGGTAATTCATGTTTTGAAGAAATTGGCATTTTGGTTCACATAATGTGTGTATAAAAGACTTATATGATTGTAATATTGAAACAATTATATCTTCGCCAATTATTGACCAATTAATTAGAACAAAGCATCAAATAAAAGCTACATTTTGATTTTTACCGACATTCTTCGCATGATGTGAGTCGTATCAAGCTGTATAGGGGAACATACATACACACACATACGCATAACAAACTTATGCATAATGGGTAAACAAACTTATACATAATGGGTATTATAGGATCACTTTGATATTATACGAAATATTGATTATGTGTATATCATTATTTGTTGTTATTGTTGATGTCTTTTATTTCATTGTTTGATATTTGTTTGCAGCATTTTATCCACTTTCTCTTATAGAATGTCATGTTTTTGCACGAAATCAAAAAGGTTTTGTTTCAATACAATCACTTAAAATAATAAAAAATAAACATACATTTCAAGGAAATTGAACATTGCTCTGCTTGAACACTTAATCTATCAACACAACTCAAATATAAATAAAGGCAACTCTGTTATTATGCCTGATGTATGGTACCTTTACACAACACGCATAGTGTGTATAATACTTACGCATGTCATTTATATGTAGCTTGTTCCAAAAGTATCGTTTAATTAAATTTATGTGTATTAAAAAAAAACGTCTCAATGTTTGTAAATACTGAAGTTGATTGACTTTGTTGGAGACTAATTTGAGACCACTGCGCTGGTGCCGCGTCCTTCTTGTGTATTTCACGGCCACCCGCATGCCCGCCTGCGCTGCCCGCCTAGTAAAGGTCGCGGGAAGTCGAGACGAAGGCCTAATGCTATTGGACTTCAGTGTACTAAAACTAAATAAGTCATAAACACTATACACGCCTACACAATTTAACACGCACACACACACATACGCGGGCGCACACACACAAACATCTAGGGTATGGTACGGAGCCCCGTAATGGACATGAACAAAATGAGTGGGAGAAAACAAATAAACAAATTGACGCCACGGAACGATACAGTAATCTTTAGGCACTTCTGTGGCATATTTGGGGGAAAATATTGACATTGGGCCATTGGACATTGGACTTTACCATCACAAAATATAATTTTCGGGTATAATATATGTGGTAAAGACCTTTTTATTTGTATGTACCCTTATGGCACACCACAGTTTATTGGGCCCAAACTCACTCGAACTCATTCTTAAATCACAGCATGATCCGTATGATCAGCACGCCTGGGTAAAAAATTACTGAAACACCCTTTTTATTTGTCCCTGTATATCGATGCGTCATTAGTTCCATCCCGTTTCATTAAAGGGATCTAGTAACTTTGTTGACATGTGCAAAAAGTGATGAATGGTTGATGCAATGTATATTATTGTTATCTCATATGTCCACAGGGTATTGTGTGAAAATTTCAAGTCAAATGGACATTGCATGGCCAAGTAATGAGCGAAAATGCAAAGTGATATTCAATAACTCACTGCATTCACTTTGTACACAGAAGAAAAGCTCGCCCGGAGTTTTTCTTATCTGAATACTTCGATCGTACATATCTTTGTAACGAAAGGGAAATTTGCAAAACCGAAACCTGTACCATGATTTTATTGTTAATACGAATACAACAAGGTATGAGGGAACCGCTAGAATTAAAAATTTATTTTGAGGATTTGGACAATGTTACTAAGTCCCTTTAAATGTCAAACAGATTATTAGCGATGGAAAAATCATAGATATTGGTCCATTAGGAACATTGCTCAGCTATCATAAAGACAGTGTCTAATAACGCATCACTCGTTCATTATAATCCCATAAAACACTAAAACACTGAAGGGCATGTTCGAGTGATCTGCCCTCTGGCAGGTTTGTTTCAAATCAATCAATCCGAAGTTGAGCATTCCCCTTCTGGAGGCATCAGTGGGGTAGCTACGGGGGGGGGGGGGGGGGGGCACGGGGGGCAACGTGCCCCCCCCCCCCCCCCAATAATTTCGAAAAAACAACAGAAAACATAAGGGGACATTTTTTGAAAAAACAAAGAAATACATAAGGTGTGCCCCCCCCCCCCCCCCCCCCCCAATAATGTTCATGCCCCCCCCCCCAATCAGTCCGACCACGCTACGCCACTGCATCTACAGGTGCAGTAAAATATCATATGAAGATACAAGATACTATGCGCACATTAGTAAACATTATTGTGTAAGCTTGGATGATAATAGGATGATTCTTCGAGTTAAGATCTGCCCTTTTGCAAGTTTGTTCACTCCGAAGTGTTTTTCCTTTACAGTTTTGCCTTTTCCTGCTGCATGACATCTTCAAGTTCAGTAAAACTTTCCGTAAAACCACAAGGATACTATATATGTGCACATTATTAAACATTATTTTTTGCAGTGGGTATAGGATTGACCTGTTTCAAGGGGGTCACTCCCAACACTCCCACGCACCCGCGTCCAAAAATAGTGTCGAAAGGGTATCATTTTCAGCTATAGGCGTCGTCGACGTTTTCCTTAAAAAGGGGTGGTTTTCAGCACTCATTAGAAAACAAAACCCCATCAAAAGTGTACTTTTTCAGGTGCACAAGTTTTCAGCTATACGGCGTCGTCGACGTTTTTCTTTTAAAAGGGTTGGTTTTCAGCACTCAATAGAAAAAAAAACCCATAAAAAGTATACTTTTTCAGGTGCACAAGTTTTCGACGTTATAGGGTCCATTTCAGAGGTTGATGGACACGGGTGGGTATAGCACTTTTGTATGAGAGTGACCCCCGGGTCTGCCCTTTGGTATCAGGTTTGTTTAAAATCAATAACTCCGAAGTGATTTTACTTTAAAATGTTGCCTTTCCCTCCTGCAGGCATTTTCAAGTTCAGTCAAAACATCCCACAAGGACATGTGCACATTATTCAATATTTGTAATTTATACGATTCAAATGAAAGGATATACTTCGAGTTATCTGCCTGAAGTGATTTTCCTTTAAGGTGTTGTTAAAATGTTCGGTAAAACATTTCATAAACCACAAGAAAACTATGTGCTTCTAGTCGGTAAAAATTTGAAAGTTGACATACAGTGATAATCGATTCAAATGATACAATTGAATTGTAGTCTAAATATAAAAAAAAAATAACACTTTCATAGAAAAACATATATATTTAAATACATAGAAAATATTATACTCGTGCAAACACTTACATTGGTATTTACCTCCGAAAGAAACAGATTTGACATTGTAACCTCCGATAATACCAAATGACTTTGAATAGTCGTTTAAATAGCCATTTTCGTAGACTTTATTGCATGAATTTGCGTCAGACTTTTTTTCTCTCGTCTGTTTACGTAAATCAAATAGACCAGCTATAAAAACACGTATTTAGGAAAACATAGTCAGACATAACCGACTCAAATTGGAGCTTTTCTTTCTTCCCTCTTTTATTTTTTATTTTGTATAAATCTAACTTCTTACCAATTCCATCCTATTACGAGACGGTCATTGGAGACAGACGTAGTCTCAGTGGAACGACCATCGGAACATAGACTGATCTTTCTTGCTATAAGAAGGAAACCAATTACTATACCCATCGTAGACCATAATATAGTTCCATAACTTCTAAATGCAATAATAATATATACGCAGTGTATACTGCGTATTCAATTACCGACCTAACCTCTTCCCCGATATTCACATCTGGAACTTCCACGAATTTGATACATGTGACTTATTTCAGGAGGCATTTTATCCTCAAGAGATATTGTATATCTAATACTAAAGTACATCATGTAAACATGTAGATGACGTCCCTCATCTACATTTTATTATATCTTCAAAGTCATTTTGAAGAAGAAAAGAATCTAGACCCAATATTGTTTTTATTTTGTACATCGATTCATCAGGAGTTACTGCGTGTTCATGTACCGGTCCAGCCTCTTCCCCGATAGTCATTATCTGGAATTTCCAAGAATTTGATATACATGTGACTTATTTTAGGACGCATTTTCCCCACGAACGGCATTATTTTATTTCATATCACGTATACATGCATGTCAATAACAATTCTACATTTACTTTTTATTATCTCTAAGGTAATTTTGAAACAAAATTGTAAAATAATGCAATATTGTTTTTTTCTTTTTTTCTATAAGTTTCAAAGACTCATGACTCATGAGCAATATCATTCACATAATGCAGACGTTCACTAGGTGATAATTATTAAAGGGATCTAGTAACTGTGTTGACTTTGTTGCAAAGTCTGACGAATGGTCGATAACATGTGTTATTTTGTGATATGATGTGTACACTGAGTGTTGTTTGAAAATTCCACGTAATACATGAATGTCCGAATATGACCGAATAATGAGCGAAAATGCAATGTAGTACTCTAGCTAGCTTACTGCACTTACTTTGTACACAGTTATAATATAGAGAATTAAACATCCATATAACGAAAGAGAAATTTGTATAACCAGGGGGGTGTTTCACAAAGATCCTAAGTTGATCTAGCTTAGCACTATGATGGTCTTAAATATTATGGAAAGCCATTAGTGTCTTGAAACAGTTTTATAAAAGTTATGTTGAAATGCATAAAATGTTGATTCAAATCATATATATTTTCTAATTATCAAAGAGATTCATAATCTTCACATAAAATTCATGAAATCTCTTTGATAATTAGAAAATATATATGATTTGAATCAACATTTTATGCATTTCAATATAACTTTTACAAAAATGTTTCAAGACACTAATGGCTTTCCATAAGGCGCACCGGAAGCAGTTTTGGATTGGGGGGGGGGGGGGCAAAACCCCAAGGGGGCTCACAATTTGTGTGTGGGGGGGGCTCATGCCTAACCACACTCTGGGTTGCCAACTTTGAGCCAGATGTGAGAGTGAGACATTGCGAGGGAGCGAAGAGAATGAGCGGGGGGAGGGTGTGGGAGGGGGGTGTCCCCCCTCCCACGGTAGGGAGCTTTTGCATTTTTGGACTTGAAATTGTGCAATCTGGTGCATACCTAGAAAGGAAATTCGGCTGTATTTGGGAAAGCGTGATATGATTTGATCGACCAGAAAGTTTTAATATATTGTTCACGTAGAAAACAAATAATTTACACACTAATAAATATGTACCCCAAAACACACACACAACAACATAAACCATAATTATGCAACATTATGTATGATCCAACAACACACAGCCAATAATGAGTCCCGAGGGAGCGAAGCGCCTGAGGGCTGGGGCAGGGAGGGAGGGGGAGGGTTTGGGAGGGGGTATCCTCCTCCCACGGTAAGAAAGATTTTGCATTTATGGACTTGAAATTGTGCAATCTGGTGCATACCTAGATAGGACATTCGGGCTTAAGATTAAATGTATCTAGGAAAGCGTGTTATGATTTGATATATTTTTCACGAAGAAAACAAATAATTGACGCACTATAATAAATATGCACCCAAACTCATACATAAATATTGTATTTAGTGTCATACACAGTTCCAACATAAACCATAATTGGCGCATGTATGATCCAACAACATGGCCTACAGCCAATAATGAATCCCGAGGGAACGAAGCGACCGAGGGCTTGGGCAGAGCCAGAGGGGGAGAGTTTGGGAGGGGTATCCCCCTCCCAAGGGGAAGATTTTGCATTTATATACTTGAGATGGTGCAAGTTGGTGCACTTCATGCCATACCTGTGAAGGAAATTTAGAATCCGAGTTAAACAAAAAAAGAATAAAATGTCTATGCTCTCATCAGATGTTTACAACAAACTGAGATAATCTGTTCGCGCGCGAAGCGCGCAGCGAAAATTGAAAATGGATGTATAAACTATTTTTTGAACGTTAGCTCATACATTTGATTGTGTCTTTCCCACTCTTTTTTTTGGGGGGGGGGGAGGGGGGGGGGCTTTTTTGGGGGGGGTCAAAATTGCGTTTTGCCCCCCCACTTTTTGGATTGGGGGGGGGCGGGCCGCCCCCCTTGCCCCCCCCCCCCACTTCCGGCGCCTATGCTTTCCATAATATTTAAGACCATCTTAGGGCTAAGATCAACTTAGGATCTTTGTGAAACACCTCCCAGAACCTGCTCCATGCTTCTACTCGTAATACCAAAACAATGAGGCATTTGAGAACCGCTTTATAGAGATCATGGTAAGTTTTTAAAAGTAAGTTTTAAACCCGTTTCAATGCTCGAAGTATAAATCTTGCAAATTCAAACTTTTTCGCGAAGTAAATGTCATTGAACCATATTTGTTACTTTCACTTATCAGAAGGCATTCCGACGCGGTTTGATAAAGATACATGTAGTTCAGGCCTCAACTCAATTTTAAGACGGTCATGCTTTCATGTAATATATAAGCGATGGCCACGCAACAAGAAAGTGAACACCTTTCTCCAGTTAATAAAAAAAATATTGGACAAATTTGAGAGCAAAAACCTTGAAAAAGCGATTTTGTGGTTTACATTAGGGAATGAATGTACTTGAGTTACATGAGTTACATGTTTGCAGTGTGGGAGAGAACTACTATCATTACAGTAAATAATATATAGCGAGGCGTGGGCTAAATCCCTATACTATAGGGACACGCTAGATGTTTAAAGGGAACCAACACCCAAAAGTAATAGTTCTAAAAGTCTTTTCCACCAGCAAGTTCAGAAAAATAGGTTACAGACAAATCATATAATTGAAATCGAATCACCATATATACTTAAGTTCCTGTGTTCATGGGTCTGCAGAAGAAGACTAGGTAACTATATATTGTATAGGACGTACGCGACTTCTGTGGTCCTATTGTCTCCAAATGTACGCCTGTATGGAAATTGGCGCAAACGGAACCATGAGGCCATGTTGGTTCCGCAAGTGTTGGTGATTTATTGTATTGTTTATGAATTATTCAATCCTTTGCAAAGTACTGGACTTCGATTTAATATCAAACAACGGTACCAAAAAATGTAAGCCTGTACTGTTATGCGCATGATGGTCCCCTTTATGCAGGCGTCAATCTTAAGCCTGGACCCACCCTCCTCAGGTCATCACCTTTCTTCACCTGAGCCAATTATTTTAAGGTCAGGATTTCACTACCACTTCACTTGCTTTACAAAAAACATAGGTGAAGTATCACTTTATCAGCAAATGTGTTAGTCCAGGCCTCACCCTTTGAATTATTTCCATAGGTGAGGCTTCACTTTTTCAGTTTTCGCCAGGTCTGAAGCATCACCACTGTTCAGTGGATTTTCGGCTTTAATATCTAATTTCAAAGTCATCGCTGTCATTTTACTGGTCTGGTCGGGTTCCATCCCCGGCCGGGTTCTTCAGCCTCTGCGGTATATAATACCAGTCGTTCGTGACGTGATTACGATACATGCATTCTGGAAAATTGTCATTGACATTTAAAGTTCTTTGAAACGCCACGATTTTCGACGCGAATTCGATGTCACATCAACAGAAAACAAAAATTACTCGTCAAAGCTTCACCTTTCATCCACTTTATAGGTTAGGTTTCAGAAAAAAAACGTGAGTGACTTCACTACAACAACACTATATTGACCTCAGGCTTCGGCGTTGAATCGACGTCGATATTTTCGACCTCTGAGGAGGGTGGGTCCAGGCGTCACATTGACGCCTGCATTAAAGGGAACCAACCCCCAAAATTATTTTCTAATATATGAAAAACAAAAAAGGTTTAGTAGTCCATTCCGTCAAAAAGTTCAGAAAAAAATGTTTCCAGAAAGAAAAACAAATTTATCGGAATTTGAGAACTCATCATCATAGTAAATCATGACTGTGATCATGGGGTCTGTAGAAGAAGACTATGATCTATCATATCTATTGTCTAAGACATCAAGGAGGTTTATGTTCGCTTGGTCTACAACTCAGTTGGTCTACTACCTGATGCCTTTAACTTCAATTTCCCCAACTCCAAACACGATCCCTAACCCAAAACTTAACCCTAACCCTAATCCACACCCCTAACCCTAATCATAATCCATAATTATTATAATCATACACCCCCGAATGTATAATTTTCTAGTAGACCAAATGGGAGTAAACCAAATGGCTGTAGACCAATCGGCAAGTTACCATCAAGGGATGGTATAAGTTCCTACGACAATAGAGATAGTCTGTTTGTGCTGACCATGAATAATTCCTAACAGTAATTTTGGTTATAAAACTTTCATAATATTTTGGGGAAATAATATATTTGGACATTATTTATGTTCTTATATATTACTGGACGATGGTTCCCTGTCGATGTGTTTATCTTAATAACTATGCCACTATCAGCAGGGTCATCTAACGCTGATTATAAAAGATGCACAGATGCGAAAAGTATTGATTATATACGTAGCTGTGGTATTGAGGGTTGAAATAATTGTTTCCAGAGTGGAATCATATCGGTACTATACTTTTGTCGTACCGGGGATCTTAAAAGATTGGCTGGTTTCAAATTTGCGGTGATGGTAGCTGGAGTGTTTAAAGTAATCCATTAACTTTAACACACATTTCCAAAAGTGATAATTTAGACTTCAATCATAAACTAATAATTATCATTGTTAGATTATTCTGAATGACAAATTGTAATTTTCTGGAAAAATAACACTGTTGACGTACTAGTGAAAAAAGGGTGAAAATATATGACTAACATTTTTACTACAATCGAAAAACGTTCCTGAACAATAATAATTCTATAATTGTTATTTTAAAAAATATATTATTATTATTATTATTATGTTACTATGAGCCCATCAACAAGGTACAAGATAAGTTTGGAAGTTCCAAGTGATTTTGGTTGAATTTGTCTAAGTTCATATGCGTCACTTTAATAAGTAATCAAAACATTAAGGAAGAATGCCTACCCTTTTTGGAAATTGGTATGAGGGCTTACTCGCATTATGGAAGTCGCGCCAACGCGAAAATGGTTATCATTATGTTGCGTATTTCAGCTTTTAAGGAATTGTTTTCAAAGTGAAAAGTCAATGGCCGTTCGGAGATTCTTAACAATAACCTGATTGTTTTAAGTTGTGGTACTGATAGCTGGTTTGTTTTACAAGTAAAAGTGATTAAAACAACACTGAATAAACTTTGGGTAACCGCAAGGCCCGACAATTATACAATGCTTAGGCTTATAGCGCTTACGCAAAAAAAAATATATATATTGGTTTTATTGTGGTATCAACCGGAGAGTATTATGTTCCGAATACCAGATGGTGACAGTAAACAGACAGTATATCGAATTAGTGGTATACAGCATAAACAGTGATTTGGGGATTTAAAAAAAACTAAATGCATATAATATTCCTCACAAAACATTGTAAAAACTTTAGGAGGAAAAAGGTCTTCGTACCTGTTTACACCGACCATTTGAGCATGAAGATAGAAACAGTGGTATCAATTTACGAACTGGTGATTGTTTATATATCTGTTCGATTAAAGAATGTCATGCGTGATGATAATACACCGTGGATCGCCATTTTGAACTAGGCTATCATTAGTTCGCGCGCACTGCAACACAATGGCAATCGGAGCGTTGAATTATGAATAAACAAACCCACCCGTTTGAGTCGGAGTCATAATTAATCCATTTACCACGTTTACGCACTGAACCAACGGTGCATTACGCACCGTGCGCAGTGTGTTTGCAAGAATGGCACTGCTCATCTGATTTCCGAATCCGAACCACCTTTAAATACAAGATGTTTGATAGTGTTACAACAAACTTCATCTTTAAAGGCAGGCGGTCTTTATCAACATGCGGCCCGTGGACAGGTGAACCTTAAGGACGGGTGAACACTAAATCAGGTTTTACTGTATATGAACTCCATGGGTCTTTCCCTATCTACCACTGAAATGAAAAGAGCGCCGTTAATTGTCAGCAATAATTTTCACTAATTGTTACTCTTTTTTCTCAAAATATAATTATGATTGTAGACAAAATGTATGTATACATGCCATATCACGAGTTATACATCACGGAGAATGGAAGTCCGTATGTGACTATGAAGAAAACAAATTGTATTTTTATATGAATAAATACTATTTACCAAATCGTTTCGACTATTGGCGATTTATCAAATGTTTTATATACGCTAATTTGGCCCCCAAGGCCACCCAACTTGAATACCCTACGTTCACAACTCAAGAGGATTAGAATTTCAAACAATTTGATTAAAATGGCAAAACTGTATTAATTTAGCGTAAGTGTAACCGCGACTTCCTATGGTGGCTTTTGTTACACGGCCAACAATGACCATCCATAAAGAGTTAGATTTAGCGGATTTAGCGTGTCCATCGAATTTATCTAATACGTTATCAAATTACATGTAGTATGTTTTTGTTTTACTACGTACGGACAAGGACGAAAATGTAGACCACAGCACTGTTGTTTGATAAGATATTATATACTTTTAATTATTATAACAACGTCTAACATATCTAAACTTTTATTAAATTAGGGCTTCCCTAATCAAATATATATTCAAATCATGCAGGGTTGGACCAAAAAACGGTTTTGTTGTTTAGTATGGTTTATATTCTCTTTTAAAGTTGTTTCTTTTCTTTTAGGAATCGTGAATAACGAATTACTAGTCTTGCATCCTTGTTAGATTGTTGAATAAAGACCGTTTCTTTTTAGATTGACACCATCTTTGCCGCATTTAGATTTATACAATCATTGATTTAGAAAAAACACAATTTAATAAAGAAAGAAGACATGCGAACGAAATTCAAGAAAAGAAATTAGGAAATATATTTTGTTACAAAAGAAAGTCGATACAGTTTTTAAAAGAAACGTCTGAAAAGCATTAAAAAACAGAAACTATAAATATAAGAAGTTTTTTTCATCAAAACTACAATGAAAAACAACAATCATAATTTGATTGAACACATAACATATTATATTACAGGCCATTTATATAACTTGAGCGATTAAGGTGATCCATTAACTTTGTCGAAATTCAACCAAAATCACTTGGAACTTTCACACTTCACTTTTACCTTGTTGTTTGGTTTATGGTAACAGATGACTGAGATGATTATTTAAGATTGAATTGGAAAGCGTCTGTAGACGCTTTCGACCGTAGTCAAGTGTATCTGAATTCAGACACTAAATCCTCCATAGTATCCGAATTAAGATACTTTACGCGAATAATCGGGATAAAATCCGACATCGATTTACTCTTTTATTCACTAGGTAAAAATTATTCCCTTTCTATATGACAATCTTACATATCATTCTCAAGAATCCTACAATGGTATTATTATATGATTGAAGTCTCAAATATCACTTTTGGCAACACATATACAGTTAATGGATCACTTTAAAGAAACCACCCCAACAAAAAAAACGTCTCAAAACTTTAAAAAACGCGTTAAAATGCTCTGTCTTCGACGCGCAAAACATGTCAAAATATAATGACTTGTTTTCTCTTGACTACTCGAGAGTATGGTTTGATTCATGCTCATCATTTTTTTCTCTTGGGGGCTTCATTTTATTTTCACATTTCGTGGAAATCCTACCTGTAAAAAAATACCTGTCCAATAATACATGTAGTTTACGTTTCTTAATAAAGCAGTCTGGCTTATTTTCTAAAGCCTGAATACCTCACAAATCGATGTTGTTTTCATGATTCGTTTTTTCAATATATATAGTACGGACTTAATGGCAAGGATGGCTTCTTGTTTGTGTGAGGCCGCAAGGATTGTTTTTCTCTTACCATTTATATTTGTCTTACTTCTTCACTCCCTGGATATGCGTTAGGAGGTGCACACTTTAATAATCATCTCTTTACCAACATGAAACTGAGTGATGACTTATATGATTTATTTTCAACTGATAGCTGTGAAAGCCACCATAAAGCCGTTAGAGGTCGACAAAAGCGGTGGTGATCTGTTTTTTTAAAGGGGGATTTTGATTTATTATATACCTAAATTATGTAGAAACTAGAAATAGCTGCACTTACGGCGGTAATAAAAGAGAACTACCACGCAAAGAACACAACAGGCTGTTTTATGGTAACTTTGTTTGATATTAAATAGATTTCAAACACTTTGCAAAAGGTTGTGTAATTCATCACCATTAATCACCAACACTTACAGAACAAACAGGGCGTCATGGTTCCGTATGCGCCAATTCGTCTGCGAGTGCGCCAATTCTTTACACGCGTACGTTTGGAGACAATAGAACCACGGAAGACGCGTACGTCCTAAACAATAGATAGTCTTCTTCAGCAGACCCATGAACACATACTTTAGTATGGTGATGTGTTTTTCCAATAATATATTTCGTCTGGAAACCTATTTTTTGTGAACTTGTTAATGGAATGGACTACTAAAACTATTACCTTTCAATTATCAGAATATTATTTTGGGCTGTTGGTTTCCTTTAATGGTATCGTTCAGATTCGTAAATCAGATGCGCGGTGCCACCTTGCGAACGCCTTGCGCACGGTGCGTAATGCACACTGTCTTGCTCGGTTTTATGCAGTCCGCACAAACTATAGCCTATTTCAAAATGGCACTCCGCGGTATCCACGCATCACAATCTTTAAAGTGATCTAGTAACTTTGTTGATATCTGTTTAACAAAAGGGAAATTTCTAAAAACCAAAATCCGTTCCATAATTCTACTGGTAATACGAATACAACAAGGTATGGGAGAACCACAAGTTTTAGGTAAGATTTGTGGATTTCGACGATATTACTAGTCTCTTTAACTTGTAGTTGATAGGATTTGATTTTAATGGTAAGGCCTTGCGTTCGGGTGCATCGAAGCTGGGTCTTACACCCTGGGAAAGCAATCATGGAAGGAGGCGTTAGTATTCCGCGCACTTAACCCATCAAGGACGAGAGCTATTTCTAGGCAAAATTTATCTTTATTTCCCTCAACCAATTGGCAACTCCTAATTTTTCTACCTTTTAATGACATAAAAATAGGTGGAAAATATTTGGTTATTACAATTTAAGACAAAATATGAAGTAACATTGCCGCGAAGTTACCAATTTTAATGCCAAAATCTGTTTTTAAAATAATTATGACAATGTGTTGCCATTTGAAGAATGTTTCTAAATTATAGCGATCTATGCATTCAAAACAATCATACACAAATAATGAAAGAAGGTACAGTAACAAAATAGGGCTCTAAAAATAGAGACATTTGTGCTCTTTCTCCTTGTATATACTTAGTATAACTTTTTTATATTCTTGCTCAAATGTAGGCCAGGACTACCAAATCACAAATATGTGGGCCATCGTCCTTGACGGGGCGGTGTGTGATTTTAGCGGGGAATCTTGATTCGCTTAAGTATATGCAGCATAACCCTAATTTATA
The DNA here is from genome assembly GCA_037951105.1 of Echinarachnius parma. Taxonomy (NCBI): domain Eukaryota; kingdom Metazoa; phylum Echinodermata; class Echinoidea; order Clypeasteroida; family Echinarachniidae; genus Echinarachnius; species Echinarachnius parma. The sequence goes on along the minus strand of JBAMJV010001124.1, from coordinate 245,491 downwards.
TACCAGTGCTTCTTCTGAACTGAATGTAAATTGTTTTAGGATCTGTGTTCAGTGCCAAGGTCTTATGTTCGCGTGAGCTCTATATCTGCATATGGGTATACTGGGAAAGTCATCACAATGAACACGCAGCCGTTAGAATTCCGTGCAAGGAGTGGTGATTAAGTTTAGGAAGAAATCCAGGGTTGGATATAAATCCAGGATAACATATACTACATAAACATGATCAAGAGTATGGGCTCACATAGTGGGCAAACCACTCATGGGGTCAAAAACTATATGCATTTATTTCAAATTAACCGTTTAATTTGTATATGTTTTTTCCTTATTTTCCTAATTTATGTTTAGGGGAGCAAGTTCCCCCTCCGCCCCCGTCGCCAAGCCACTAGCTGTTCATTGCATTTTTTTAAACGAAACCGACCATTCTGAACATCTCTTTAACTGAACTGGATATTTAACGATTTTAACGATCATCTCATCTTCAATGTCAAACCGAGGTCTCAAAGTCAGAGTTTATTGTGTATACTATTAAGCTGCTGTTAATAGGAGCGCAAGACAGTGCCGATATAGCCGATATAATTCCGCACTGTATCAGTACACCTGATTGTTTTTACATACACGTGTTAATGAAATTTAGCAGCTTAAAATTCGATCAATTCCTGGCAACTGCGTTACCACGGCAACCAGGCCTATTAGTTTATCACAGCCCGCTTTCCAACAATACTGACTGTAAAATATATCAAAGGAGGACACATTTCGAAGACACATACGCTGTAAACATTGTGCAAGATGCATGTTTATAATGCATTAATGTTTATGACTCTTACGAATGCGCGTTCCCAAAGTAAAAGCCATCTCGCTGTGAAAAATATTTTTCTATAAGCGTTAATTTGTAAACGATACTTCCAATGGTGTATGTGATTCTCCTTATCAAAATATAATAATCAAACCTAAAACCATTAAAGATTTTATTCAAAGAAAAACCAATATTAGCCAAATTATATCTTTACAGAAATTTGAAAGCATACAGAATATGAAAATATTACTTTCCAAGTACTCGCACATCCAAAAATTGAAAATAAATGAAAATATTAAACACTGCCTCAAAACCCCCAATCCAGCGACGAGCGGAGTCAGTATCTGTGTGTGTTGTGCTGACGTCACCATAGGGGTTATCCAATAGGAAGCTTCGGTATCTACCACGTAATATACCGGAATTATATCCCTTTATATCCCCTTTTTCCGTGGCTGTTTAAACTATTTTCTATACAATTATGGTGGTTTAAACTTTTTGAACTAATAAAATAACAATTTATATTCGTTGTAAAGTTATTCTTTTATTCATTAATGTGTCTGATAAAGTAAAAATAGGTAAATGAATCACCTAGTCTGCGAGTTGAATCATACTCGCTGGCGGCATGCATGATACGTGTAGAGCCTCGACCGTGCGCGCGCTTACGGTGGACAATGCATGCAATATATAGCGGTTAGTGCAGTGTATGTAGCTCGCTTCAATTCAGCTCGCGACGTTAGTGAGTAAGTGCACTATAGCGTATTTTTTTTGTTTTAAAAGCCCTACAAACATGTAAGTAAAATAAGAGATTAAATAAAGAGGCTAGAATAGGTGTGATCGTAATAATCCTGCATTTTCGTTCCTTTTCGGAGCATTTTAAAAGTGCAATTACTTACAAGGCAGTCATGGCAGTTGGCGTGCAGCTAGCTAGGTAGCTATAGAGCACAGCCTGTCTCGCGGGGCGGTGCCGCGGAAACTCTAGTGCGTGTTCCGTATCATTCAACTAACGGGCATTTCTTTTTTCGAGGCACGTTCAATTTGCGTCTCTCAATTTGTCAAACAAATCTCTAATTTTTGTAAAATAACCACTCATACGGTAAAATATGTACTTTTACACTAACATTGGGCAATTTTCTAGATTTTTGTTTCTTCATTTCCAATGTTGCAAACTAGCGAGCGATGGACGTTGTAAACAAAATACTGCACGCAAACTGATTACATACCGCGATATAGCAGAGAATTCACCCCCTCGTCACACGTCATCGACCTAAGCGGCGAGATCGGGGTGAATTTGGGCCTGGTTTGGAGGGTGAATTTTTCTCATGTTCAAGTTCGATTTAAAAATATTTTTAAAAATTCAAAAAATCTGAATTTCTCGAGGCTTGTTAAGTACAATATTACCTTCACAATCATACCAAATTCAACTCAATTTATAATCAATGAAAAGGCTCTTTAAGAACCCAAATTAGATATGGCATTAAGACAAGCTTCTACAATACATATTTCTGAACACAGACCAAGGGGAAACATACATTACATACAAATCAAAATATATACTAGCGCACGTGCGCACGGCATGCAGAATTGCCGACCGTAGAGCCACCAATACCCAGCCCGGCGGAGAGGAACGAACGGGCAGTGAACTTAGTCCCAATTTCAGCGGCGTGCTGGCGGCGTGCATGGAAGAAGTTTCAACATATATTTCAGCATGTAACGATACTAACGTTCAGATTTTACCACACATGCCTCTTTGTATACTATTTGAACAATATTGATCGATTAGTTTAGCCATTATAGATGATTTCGGTAACTTTCCCTATACTGTTATTTGGCTATAATAAGCCCAATGTACATAGTGTGTTCACATCTAACCCAGATACACCTGATAACAATGATCACAGTGTACTCTTGTAACACGCACTTGTATGTACGTCTACTACTATTACTACTACTACTACTACTACTTTTACTACTACTACTACTACTACTACTACTACTACTATTACTACTACTACTACTACTACTACTATTACTACTACTACTACTACTACTACTTCTACTATTACTACTACTACTACTACTACTACTACTACTACTACTACTACTACTACTACTACTACTACTACTTTTACTACTACTACTACTACTACTACTACTACTACTACTACTACTACTACTACTACTACTACTGCTACGACTACTACTACTACTACTACTACTACTACTACTACTACTACTACTACTACTACTACGACTACTACTACTACTACTACTACTACTACTACTACTACTACTACTACTACTACTACGACTACTACTACTACTACTACTACTACTACTACTACTACTACTACTACTACTACTTCTACTACTACTACTACTACTACTACTACTACTACTACTACTACTACTACTACTACAACTACAACTACTACTACTACTACTACTACTACTACTACTACTACTACTACTACTACTTCTACTACTACTACTACTAATACTACTACTACTACTACTACTACTAATAATAATAATAATAATAATAATAATAATACTACTACTACTACTACTACTACTACTACTACTACTACTACTACTACTACTACTACTACTACTACTACTACTACTATTACTACTACTACTACTTCTACTGCTACTACAGTTCTTTTCTTCTTCTTCTTCTTCTTCTTCTTTTCTTCTTCCACTTCTTCTTTTCTTCTTTTTCCTTTTCTCCTTCTTCTTCATTCCCATCCTCTTCTTCACCTGCTCATCCCATTCATCTCAACCAAATGGGAAAAACCAAGACATGAAGGTAACGCGCCCTTTTTTTCATGTTTAAACAGTTAAAGGGACTATCCCTCTTTTGCAAGCCGAATTTCAAAAGTTGCGAGGTTATTGTCTTATATGAAAGATAATGTCATTAATAGCATGCCTGAAAAAAATTAGGGCTTGAATCTCTTTTTCGTGAAGTTATAGACCTAAATCTAATAAACCATCGTCCAACGGTTAATTGTGCATTATACGTATATTCACCCGTCGAGAAAGTTCGCTCACGGATGCCACGGAGTGCCACAGCGCTATGCGTGACCCGCGCTAGCTACGTGACCCGCGCACGAATAACAGCGGGTAAGCGATTACTAAACAAAATAACCAAACCTCGCTTAAACTGACTATGTAATTATATATTCTTCATTTTTTAGATCTTTTCCGTGACATACCTTTACAAATGTCGGCTTCACAATACCTTTACAAGAATAAGTACAATATTGTTGTAATATTAAGCTAAATCAGCAAAACTTCTTTATTGACCAATATATAGTTTGATGGAGGGACGCATTCGTTTTTCATTCGTAGAATCCAAATTACAGGGCTGTTCGATCTGAATTGTATTTGTGTGTGTTACATTCATCCCCATCCGTCAACTGGAAACTGTTCAGACGTTTTGTAAAAGAGGAACTGTCCTTTTAAATTGACACAATTATTTTGTCCCAATCACAAAACCCAAACGTAACGTCGGAATCTAAAATACTACTGCGTGTCTTCGACCTTTTTCCACCGTTATATTATTGTATTCAATTATCTTGTTTATCTTTCCTGTCTGTAAAAATGAATGTACGATTCATCGAGACTGTAGGAATGAAATGTCAGAATAGGTCTGTCCCAATCTCCGCTTCCCTTTTTTCCTTATTTTATATCATCTGGTTTATATTAGTTTGTTCGGAACATTCGTGTCTCGTCCATTTATCTTGTTTAGGAAAAGGAGGGTGCAAATGTCAGATCGATTTTGTCCCAATTCATCTGAGTGATTTGTTTTGATGAGAAGGTATATCTCTTCCAATTGTCTTCGAATGTCTGGACCCGATTTGTTATACCCTGGCGATTGGAGGGTTTATTGATATACAGTATATATCATATTTGCAGATTGTGTTGCTTTCACATCACATATATTGATTGAAATAGGGAACGGGAATAAGTAATAATTACAATATGATCTATTTATATAACGCTTAAATTATTAAGCTTAAATTATTAAACAAAACTATCTCTAAGCGATTTACAGTATTATTACACATCGGTATGATATAGAATGCAAGCCCGCACACGTTGTGTGCAACATCGTCACTCTCTGGGGATCATTTCTACCGGGCGACTCATACAAGGTCCTTCGCCTCGTAACGAGTACCCATTTACACACCAATATCGGACTTATTGTCTTGTAGAAGGAAAAACAAATCGTTTAAAGTAAAATTCAATTACGGTTTCGTGTAAACGTATTTTTGTTTGGCTTTCAAAATAAGCTCAAATTTACTTACATAGAATTGCATTACAAAACACTGTGAATTTCTTTAAATTGGCCAATGTCAAAAAGTATTGCTCGCACAGAAGGTATCACTATCCCAATTATCAACAGTTATCTGTGCCCATTGTGTCAGGCGAGACTCGCAAAGCAATTGCCTACGGACCAAGTGGAACCTATTATGAACTCTATGGATAGTGAACAAACTAGTAGGGAACAGGTTAAGTACACGATTCGATGTTTGAAGTACGGTATAGTACTTGCAACTCCTTGCAACGAACTAATTTTGCATAAGGATTTCATTTACAACATTTACGATGCGACATATTAAAGGCTTAATATAAAACAAACAAGCAATCGGTGTTTAAAGTGGATATTCATCGATTTAAATGTTAGCTTCAGCGTATTTCCCCGAATTTCATTTGATATCCTTACCAAGAGTATTAATAATTATTACTGCACGCTGTTGTGATTGTGTAGTTCATCATACGATATCATGCTTCCGTAGAGAGCAGACGTGTGTCGGTCTGTGTCGCGAGTGCTACTACTATACAACAAAATGAGGGAATAATTTCCGTGTCATGAGTGATCATGCACAGGACATATAATTTTAGACCAAACAGCGTGAGATCAAACAGTATTCCAGCAAAGAAACCTGTCGAAAAATCAAACAAAATGACCTCGAAAGCAAGGCCGGTTAGACCGTCTGTCTCGCGGCAGCCGCAAAGCCCGGGAACGCTAAATCACGTGACCACATCACCCGCGTCTTCGGCCGCAGCCGAGACTCCCATTGAGTCTACCCCGCAACAAGAGACTCTAAGGTCAGTAATCACTGAGATGAAAGCTATGTTTGATGATCTAAAAGACCAAATGAATTCGAGATTTGACTCTGTGAGTCACGACATCAACTTGATAAAAATGGAATTAGCGGAAACTAAAGGCGCAATTCATGACCTGGAAACATGTGTAAACATGAACGAGAACCAAATTAAAAAAGTAGAAAAGGAGATCATCCCTAAAGTGACGAGTGAGTTAGAGAAAAAAAACAGAGAGCTCGAAGATAAGATAACATTGATGGAATTACACCAACGGAAGCAGAATCTCCTGCTGTACGGAGTGGAAGAGGAGAGGAATGAGGATATTAACATGATCGTGCATGGTGTTTTCGCCCACTTCTTGGGATTGGATCCCAATACAGCAGAGAAAATACCGCTCATCAATGTGCACCGCCTGCCAACCCCACAACACGACAAACAGAGAGCCGGCCCGCGCCCGATTATCACACGATTTGTGAAAATGGCAGACCGTGACAGGATACTCTCCGCCTTCGAACGACCCGCCCGCCTCCGTGGTGCCCCCCCTGGACCAATCCCTGTTCAGCAGACGCAACAGCAGCAGCCCCAGCCCGATGATCGAGCCGGACTTGCCAGTGACCACCCTCAACCCGACGGTCTTCGACCTGTCAACGAATTGCCCGGGAGCCAGCAGGCCGCCGGTCTTCAGTCTCAGCCCCTCTGTCGCAGCAAGTTCACACGTGTGTCTGTTCGTTCAGATTTGCCAGCCATCATGAAGCGTGAGCGAGGCCGTATTGCCTCGCTCGCTTACAAGCTACGACAAGAAAAAAAAGTATCCACCAGAATCAGAATTAACGGAACCAGAGTATATCTACAAACTCGGAAACCAGTGCAAAATGGAGCCCAAGAACCATGGAAAACCTGGGATGAGTAACTTATATACTTTCTAAATCTTCTCACATTTTAAATAACTATTTCAAGACAGCTATACTCCAGAACAAAGTTTTGACTTTTAAACACTGACTCAAACTATCTGGAACTTTTTTTGCCAGACCTGAATTATATTTAAAATATATAATGTTATCATACCTTATTCTGTGTTTACTTGCGTTGGGAGGACGCATTTTTGTTCATTTTTGGGTGTTGCCATTGAGCATGTCATACCTATGGTATGACATGTTCAGTGGTAGTGTCCAGGAGTGAATGGGGGTGTGTCCTTCCTAGCGCTCTCTTTGGCTAGTGTTTACACTTCAACGTTGTTATAACTTTGTATGACAGCCTGATATATATAACATTGTCTTTGAGCAGATTCTTTTTCCTTTTTTCTGCTTTGTTGTAGATTTCATAAATTGAAATTTGGAATATGTAAATGCCATATTTTCGTATTTGCGTTGGGAAGCCGCATTTTTGTTCATTTTTGTTCATTTTTGGGTGTTGCCATTGAGCATGTCATACCTATGGTATGACATGTTCAGTGGTAGTGTCCAGGAGTGAATGGGGGTGTGTCTTCCTAGCGCTCTCTTTGGCTAGTGTTTACACTTCAACGTTTGCATTTAACGTTGTTATAACTTTGTATGACAGCCTGATATATATAAAATTGTCTTTGAGCAATTTTTGTTTTCTTTTTCCTTTTTTTTGCTTTGTTGTAGAGTTCATTAATTGAAATTTGGAATATATTAATGCCATATTTTCGTATTTGCGTTGGGAGGACGCATTTTTGTTCATTTTTGGGTGTTGCCATTGAGCATGCCATACCTATGGTGTGACATGTTCAGTGGTAGTGTCCAGGAGTGAATGGGGGTGTGTCTTCCTAGCGCTCTCTTTGGCTGGTGTTTACACTTCAACGTTGTTATAACTTTGTATGACAGCCTGTTAGTGTTATATATAAAATTGTCTTTGAGCAGATTCTTTTTTATTTTTTTCTGCTTTGTTGTAGATTTCATTAAGTGAAATTTGGATTATGTAAATGCCATATTTTCGTATTTGCGTTGGGAGGACGTATTCTTGTTCATTTTTGGGTGTTGCCATTGAGCATGTCATACCTATGGTATGACATGTTCAGTGGTAGTGTCCAGGAGTGAATGGGGTGTGTCTTCCTAGCGCTCTGTTTGGATAGTGTTTACACTTCAACGTTTGCATTTAACGTTGTTATAACTTTTTTATGATAACCTGATATATATATAATTGTCTTTGAGCAAATTTTTTTTTCTTCTTTTTTTCTGATTTGTTGTAGATTTCATTAATTGAAATTTGCAATATGTAAATGCCATATTTTCTTTTGATATACTTTGTGATGAATTTAAATCAACTTGCCCTACAGAAAGTAGTATTTGTTTTGATGAAAAGGAGTCAAATTGTTGATGCGTACACGTGCGTAAGTTACGTAATATACGCACACTGCCTGCATACATTGTATTCATGTCGATTGTTTGAAGGAATTGTCTTCTTTTTTGTTTAACCTTATAATGCAGGTCAGCCACTTGACGTCATTTAGCTCACTCAGCATGTGCACCACTTTATTTACTATTCTTGTTTATAAATCGACATTCTAACATTATCTATAAAAAGCCATTGGCCTGGTGATATTTGTATTCTGGCCCTCAAATAAGAAATAGTCACTGCTTATATTATTAAATCTCACCCTAACCGTTTTTTTTTATTTTTAGAATTCATTGAAACCCTCATCGCCTGATCGCTATAGCCTGCTTTACATTTTTTGTTAAACCCTGAACTTTCTTTTCTTTAAAATCTTCCTGTAATGTATGCCTATCGCATTCTTTTTCACATGCTCCTTTTTTTTAAAATGTATTTTAGATAGCTTCTCTGACATCCAATTGTTAGACCGTAAGCCCTACCCTAGTTGCGTGGAATGTAAATGCAACCCGGCCATGACCCTTTATACAATACATTGGTCATACTACAGTAATCTTTTCTCCCCCTCCACACATTACCCCTTTTCTTCTTCATTCCTAAAACCGCTATATTGTTGAATCCAGGTCGGGTCATACCAGTGTTCCGCCTGGAATTTGCTGGAAAAAGTGTGTTTTTGAAGCTGCAAAGTGGATAAATAATTTGTTATACGTTTGTTTTACACACCAGCGATTTACACAACTATTATATTGTTAAGATGCTTGCATATTTATATATAATTTGTATATACTAGATTGTATGTCGTTGAACACTTTACATTATTTACACTATTGCATAAGTAGTTTGTCTTTCTGTATAATTTAAATATATAATGTTGTCATACCATATTATGTGTTTACACTTCTACGTTTGCTACGTTATAGCTTTGGATGACAACTTGATATATAATTTTACATTATTCTTTATCCTTGAGCAGATTCTTGTTACCGCATTCTTTTCTTACATGCTCCTTTTCTATTTACTTTAGAAAGCTTCACTGACACTCAAGTGTTAGACCTTAATCTCCTTTTCTTACATGCTCCTTTTCTATTTACTTTAGAAAGCCTCACTGACACTCAATTGTTAGACCTTAATGCTCTACCTGTAAGCCCTACCCGAGTTGCGTGGAATGTAAATACTACCCGGCTTGCCTCATGTACTGACCTGATTACACAACTCTCGCTCTTAACTCTCGAATTAAACCGTTACTTTATATACCACTATTGTTCACTTTTTATTAATGTTGATTGTATTTTGGTAAACATCAGTATATTATACACAAAGACCTTTTTAAGTACATAACATTCATAGTTAACTTATGAATAGTCAATCCGATTTACTGCTCGCATTTTCTGACATGGACCGACCTGGCGCCATGACCCTTTGGTCACACTACGGTAATCTTTTCTCCCCCTCCACACATTACCCCTTTTCTTCTCCATTCCTAAAACCACTATAGTGTTGGATCCAGGTCGGGTCATACCAGTGCTCTGCTTTGAATTTTCTGGTAAAATTGTGTGTTTGAAATTGCAAAGTGGATTAATCATTAATCATTTGTTATACATATGTTTTACATACTATCGATCTACACAAATACTATATTGATAAGATGCTTGCATATTTATATTTATTTGTTATATACTTGATTGTATGTCATTGAACACTTTACATTATTGCACTTTGTTCTTCTGTAAAGTATTAGTACGCAATTTTATATTCAATCCTTTACTTTTTGTATGTTTGTTTGGATCTTACTTTTATGATCGGTAATCAAATGTGCAACCATTGATTTATATTGTTGTATTCTTTAAAAAGAAGGTATTATTCCCATTAATAACTGTTTTTTTACAAGGCATCTCGCTATTTAGTCTTGACACATGTATTTGTGTAATATGTTACTTTATAGTCACTGTCAATCAGTGTATAATCGTTTATTTGCCCTACTTACAGAGACTTCTGATGTGTTCTTGTCCAGTTTTGTTCGTGTTTTGTTTCATCTTCTCTCCTGTTTGTATCTTGATGTCATATGTTTTCTTATCATACGCTCATACGATTTACTATATACTGTTTCATTTGCATTGCTTTCACTTCATTTTAATGACGCCAATACTTACCTTATCTGTATTACTCTTTCGCTTTTATACTTTCAGATCCTGCTCTTTAGCATATTATGTCGACTTTGAATGACCAAATGGCCTTTAATACACTCAATGATGATGACCTTTTTGATTTATTTAGATCCTCGTCAACTGTGAATGAAGTAAATTATGATTCATTGACAAATTTTGATGAAAGTGTTGTGAATCATATTAATTCCTCTGCGGAAGAATTAGAACTTGATTTTAATTTTGATGATCCAGCAAGCTATAATTTTACTAAATATATAACTAATCATCAATTTCATGATATTGTTAAGGATTTTGAAAATGATACGTTTTCTTTACTACATGTGAATATAAGAAGTTTGAATAAGCACTTTGATGATTTAAAATTATTTTTGGATAACCCTACTGAAAATCCCTTTTCTGTAATTGGTCTTACAGAAACTTGGGTAAATCAAGATTTAAATCAACCATATTCTCTTTCTGATTATGATTTTGTGGTAAAAAATAGGCAAAATAGAATTGGTGGTGGTGTGGCCTTATATGTTCATACAAAATATAATTATATTGTTCGAGATGAAATTTCGCTTAGTAATGATTTTATAGAATCTCTTTTTATTGAAATAATTATTCCTAATAGTAAAAATATATTAATTGGCGTTATATATAGACCACCAAATTCTAATGTGAAAGATTTTTTAACGCACTCATCGGATTTATTGCGCTGTCAAATATTTAATAATAATGACTCCTTTATAATGGGAGACTTTAATATTAATTTATTGAAACGAGATCATGATCATAATAATGTGTCCCAGGATTTTCTTGAGATCCTCTTAAGTGCTTCTTTTTTACCTCTCATTTCTAAGCCAACTCGTGTTGTAAGCCCCTCTTCTACTTTAATTGATAATATTTTTTCTAATGTTATACCTCATCCTGAATCTTACATTGTCCTTTCTGATATGACAGATCATTATCCTATTATGACGTATTATACTTTATCACAATCTGTCAAAAGTGGTCCTCGTCCATTAAGACGTAAAGTTAATTGTGAGAATATAGCACGACTTGGTGCTAGCCTTGAAAATATAGATTGGTCTTGTGTTTATGATATTGATGAAGTAAATTGTTCATATGATATGTTTTGTGAAATTTTAAATGGTCAATTAGATATTTGTATGCCAATCCAAAGAGATAAGGGTACTAATTATAAAAAAAATCCTAGACTACCTTGGATTTCCAAGTCTGTATTGCGATCGATAAATAGAAAGAATAACCTTTATTATAAATATAAGTCAGTTGGAACTGAACAATCTAAAATAAAATATACATCGTATAAAAATACTCTGACTAAAATAATTCGTTTGGAAAAGAGAAAATATTTTGTGGATCGCTTAGAATTATATAAGCATGATATGCAAAATACGTGGAAAATTATTAAACAAGCAATGAATATAGTAAAAAATAAATGTGACATAACTAAAATTAATGTTGATAATGAGATTGTTGAAGATCCTAATGTTATACCTAATATTTTTAATACATACTTTTCTTCTGTTGGGGACAATTTAGCTAGAGATATTCCGCCGACTGATAAACACTTTGTTGATTTTTTAGGCCCCGCAAATCCAAATTCAATATTTTTTACTCCTATACATAAATTTGAGATATTAGATATTGTTTCTAATTTAAATGATAAGAAAAGTTCTGGTTGCGATGGTATAAATAATTGTATTTTAAAAGGCATTATTCCTTACATAGTAGATCCAAAAGTATAGTACTACCCATGCTTTATTATCTTTTATTGAGAAAGTAGCACATGCTATTGACAAATCTTCCCACATGGTGGGTATTTTTCTAGATTTCTCCAAGGCCTTCGACACAGTTAACCATGATATTTTACTTTATAAACTTTCCCATTACGGTGTGCGTGGTAAGGCCTTGGAGTGGTTCAGGAATTACCTTTCAAATAGACAGCAATATGTATTTGTAAATAATCATAGTTCAGAGTTACGTAATATATCTTGTGGCGTCCCACAAGGAAGCATCTTAGGCCCACTCTTATTTATTTTATATATTAATGATTTTAGTAGGTCATCTGATGTTTTATCGTTTGTTCTTTTTGCCGATGACACTAACTTATTTTTTTCTCACGATAATCCACACACTCTTGCAGAAACAATCAATGTTGAATTAGTTAAGGTATTAAAGTGGATTAGAGCGAATAAATTATCATTAAATTTGCAGAAAACTAAATATATGCTTTTTAGTAAGTCTATACATTCCTTACCCATAGATATTGCTTTTGAAGATTTTGTATTGGAAAATGTTTCTAACATTAAATTTTTAGGGGTTACTGTAGATAATCAACTTTCATGGAAATTTCATATAAATAATATTTGTAAAGTTATTTCTCGCAATATTGGTATTATTAATAGATTAAAATTTCACCTCCCCTTAGCATCCTTACTTATGTTGTATTCATCTTTGATATTACCATACTTAAATTATGGTATTTTGACTTGGGGTAACACCCACGTTACGTTATTAGATAAATTGTTATTATTGCAAAAGAAAGCACTGCGTATTATTTTTAATATGGCCCCACGCTCTCACACAGACTCGCTATTTTTAGATAATAATATATTAAAAATTAAGGACTTATATTTATTTCAACTCGGTCAGTTTATGTATAATTATAATAACAATACTTTACCCGCAATTTTTGATGAAATGTTTTTAAAAAATCAATTAGTTCATAAGTACCCAACACGACATTCGGGAGAATTCCATTTGCCCTTATTAAGAACGTTGTTAGCTCAAAATACATTTATTTATACTGGTCCCAAATTTTGGAATACACTCAGTGATTATATTAAAAATGCAACTTCATTTAATTTGTTTAAGAAAAGGATTAAATTATTATTATTACAATCTTATAAAACTCCTAGTTAGTCAATAAAAGGTCATCATTTATATGCTTGTGTTATTGTTCACTAAAAACTTGCCTTCCATATTCTTTGATTTTTTTTTTTTTGTATTGAGCGCTATTATATCACTTATACTCGTATGCGTGAACAGTTCTGTCTATCCATATCCAACCATCCTTTCTCTTCATGTTACCTCTATGTACATGTTACTTTCACATCTTTTCATTCACTCTTAATCTTATGTATTTGGCATCCTGTGCTATCCTGTGCTATGCACGTTGTATTGTGTTGTGTCGTATTGTTTTGTTCTGCTCGTCGAAGTCTCTGTCGGCCCACATCTTTATTTGTTTTTAGTAATCTTTACTGGAAGCAATTTTCAACTCAAATGTACAATTTATTGTTAATTACAAACAAAATACGTTTTAAAGTATAATTTGATTTTATTATGAATTATGATTTAATTGCTTTATTATTACCCGAGGGGTCCACAATCTACAAGCATTGCTTTTTAGTGGATCCCTCCATTTCCAAATATATTATTTACCATAATTATATTATTGTAGTTTTCATTGTACATCTATTTCAATTTATTTCACACATGTAAACCTTGTATTTTTTGTACAATGCTATGTATTTAAATTTTGTTTGGAAATGAAATAAACTAAAACTGAAACTGAATTTTGAATTGCTGGGTTCACACCTGGCCTTCGGAGGAGATGTGTCCGAATTTAGAGGCTGGTGTGATCGCAAGCCTCAAGGGCTATATAGGCTCATATCGCACTGCTATATCATGGGTATGCTACGAGCCTACGATATATGACTCAGCAGATGACTGTTTATTGAGTTAAAGTGACACGAAATCCGCTCCTGACTAATAGAGAGAATATACCTGGAGCTCGTAGACAATAACAAATATAAAGTATATTAGATTGTTGTGTGATAAACAATCGAAACAATTCACATTGTTTTGTTTTTTTCCTATTCGGGACGGATTTCCAGCACCCATCGATCATATTACAACTTGATACAAATTACTCCAGATAACGTATTATTGTAAAGTGATCCAGGTAAAGTGTCTAACTCCACGAAAAATACTTGGAGCTTCCTCGTTTCTCTTCTGCCATGTTGTTTAGCTTATGGTAAGAGAAGAATAAAATAGGGTTAGATTTTTTCAAATGTCCCTTTAGTATGAAGATAATTATCATTGAAAATCATTATTTCAAAAGCGTTAGCTAACGCTTTTGATAAAAAGTACAATTGCCGTAGCTGAACACGTCCGGCCAGCGCGCGTGGGAAAAGTTCCCGACCCGACTGAACTTTGAGCCGAGCGCGCGCAAATTCCATGAATTCTGTACCGTCTGTAAACATACACGGGTGCGGATATCGTCAAACTGATGATTATTACTGCGACAAATCTACGACAGGCCATCAGTATTCGGTGATAAAATATGAACTCAATATTCATTTTTTTCACTAGGTAAACAGTGTTCGTTTTCTTTCAAACTTTCACAAATCTTTCAATTGTATTTTACAATGATATTGATATAGGATTGAAGTCTCAAATGTAATTTTGTGCAATATCTGACACTTTACAGGGATCACTTAAACCCGCTACATTTCCGTTTATCACAATCATAATCAAGTTTGTTTTTTTGGACGATGATTGTACCCCAAAGCCTACTACAAAACAACAATATGATTGGTTTCATTTTTAGGTGCTACTAAATAATTGTTCAAATGATGTTGGTTTAAGAAGACGAAATCGGATAGATTGAGTTCTATTTTTAGAAGAGATTGCATACGCCTACGTCAGCAGCGAAAGCCAAATTGAACTTAAAGGATCGTATTGTTGTGCCAGATGGCACTTTTTAAAAGGCTCTCGTGAATGTGTTAAACGCGGGTCGCAAAGTGTGTAATGGTAATGGCTTATACCCTAGTTGCGCTTGTGTCGCGAGTTGCGCGTTGTCGCGAGTTGAGCTTGTGTCGCGAGTTGCGCTTGTGCATGTGTCGCGAATTGCGCGTATGTCGCGAGTTGAGCTTGTGTCGCCAGTTGCGCTTGTGCATGTGTCGCGAGTTGCGAGTTGAGCTTGTGTCGCGAGTTGCGCGCGTGTCGCGAGTTGCTCACGTACGAATTATCCTGGTTCTGACAGCATAGTGCTGCCAAAGTGTGAGTAATCTTGAATTTGAACTCGCATCAACTTTTGTATTAAAATCGAGCGTTATTTTCGATTCGATCGGTTCCAGGCAAAGAACAACATATAATTATATGCTTTGGTACCGTTTCGTGATATCAAATAGATACCCAACATTTTGCAAAGGGCTGTGTAATTCATAAACAAAGCAATTAATTTCCACCACTTACGGAACCACTATTATTTCCTGGTTCCGTACGGGCCAAACACTTGCGAGTGCGCCAATGCGATTCACGCGTACGTTCGGAGAGAATATAATCTCGGGCGATTCATTCGCTCTGCACACACTTAGTCTCGTACATACAGACCCCTTAACGCATGCTTTAGAATGATGATGCGTTTTCCAATTATATATATTTTTCTGGACACATGTTTTTGTGAACTTGTTGATGGAATGGAATACTAAAGTTGATACCTTTCATTTATAAGGATACTATTTGTTGGTGGTGGTATCCCTTTAATTGATTATGGACAAACTGAGACAAATTATGAAGGCCTGAGGGATTTTCAATATGTAATTACAAAATTCAATTCTAAATCGTAAATTGTGTTGACATATTGATATATAGAGATTATAATATGCAATACAATAAATAATCATGAGTTCTATTTTGGATTCAGTTGCTCTAGCTGATTTTAGACAAAAATGAGACACGACAATTTGGCCTGAAGGAAATGTTTACGTCATTACAAATAAAAAGGCAAAACAACGTAATTTGTTTGACAGATAAGGAGTATAACAATACAACAAAAGAGATAATCACGAGTTCTATTTTTGGATTCAGTTTTTCTTACTGATCTTAGACAAAAAAGAGACGATAAAATTCAGCCGGAGGCATCCTTTCACGTCATTTCAAAAAGCAAATGTTAATTGCACAATAAATTGTGGTGATCAATAATAACAAACAGAATGCAACAAAACAGGTGATAATGAGATTCATTTTGTATTCAACTGTTTAAAGCTGATGTTGGGCAACATGAAAAGCGTGACTGGAATATTATGTTTTATTGTCATTGTAAACAACAAATCTAATTAAAGTAATGCAGTTTCTTTAAGAATTCAATATGACGTATTTAGCCACTTTTATAATTCATCATGGCTCAACATCCTTAAACAAGTAACAAAATGTTGTAATATTTGATAGTCATTGTAATGTGTTTAATTGTTACATAAGAAGCGGGCTTGTAGAGGAGGAAATGAGTACAATAAAATATCAGTCCACGTTATGTAACATTCATAATATGTGTTAACATTAAACATTAGATACCACATTCGTACGCAATATAGAATAGCATAATAAACAAAAATATTTATTGGAGACTATGAACGTGAATAAGTAAACGGGCAGAAATATAAATCTAACTTATATGTGATTGTATTAAGTTGGTTAAAATATCATAAACTAAATTAATTTGAATTGAATTACTATTATATAGTAATATAAGGCACGGTTGTGGCAAATGCTCTATCCCATAATTCTTCGTTATTTACCCTGTTTTCAATTCATATGGCATGTATGGAAACGGACAATACAGATCTGTTTAAGGTCCTTACTTTACTACACATATAATTCCATATTTCCCTTTGGATATACCCCCGTTGTCAACATTAATTTAACACCGTATAGTACTTTCATGTGCATAGTGTGTCGTTCGAAATATCTCCGGTCAAGGACTATAGAAATGCATGTTGATAATAATTATGATGCCAGCATACATGAATACAGTCATGTAGGCTTACAGTCAAATCTGTCTATAAAGACAACACAATAAGGAAGCCAATAACAATTGTCTGTATCAGAAGGTGGTCGTTATAGACAGGTTCATTTACTTGTAAACTACATTCAAGGGAGTCAACATTATTGGTCTCTATAGACAGGAGGTCTTTATATACAGGTGATCGCTATAGCAGGTTTGACTGTATCATCATAATTATAGCTGCCCTTATAAGTTGCGTCAAGCATTTCAAGGCTTATTAAATACAATTCTGCCCAAAACCCATTTTGCAACATCAGAGATTGAGAGCAGCAATATAATGTAGATAGTTTGCATGTATACTGAGTGACATAATAGGTGCCGCGGTTTGGATTCGAACCCACGATCGGTGCATTGATAGAAAGAGGGCCGAACCAATATACCAGAACGGGACACGACGCAATCCGCGATGTTTTATGCACTCCGCAGTCCGCACACAGAGCCAACTCGACCCGATCCGACTAGTTTTCAGTCGGTTCAGCCCAGTATACGTTGCCTCAGAACTCCTGTTTTGCCGGTCAAGAGCCAGTCGGAGATCATTCAAGGCCGATTTAACATGTATTATCGGCTACGACTAAGCGAAACCGACTCTAGCCTGACTGAAAAACAGTCGGATCGGTTCAATTCGGCTCTGTGTGCGGAGGGCTTTAAAGATCGTCGATCGTGAGGATCTATAAGATATATACCGCGAATCGCCATTTTGAACTAGGCTAGTTTGTGTGAGCAGCATACGGCTGAACTAAACCGAACACAAAAAGTAACTTCACCCCTAAGCAATTGCCCATAATTTCATAACCAAGAATCGTTTCAAGATTTCGTATTGCCAATATATCCATATGGTAGTTAGGAAAATAATGTGTAAAAATAGGAGGTAACCATTAATCCATGGTTGAGTGAGCACACATTACAGACAAAATAGTCATATTTCAAAATTCGCAAAAGTATTATTATCATTACACATTATTGAGAGTTGCAAAATTGAAAAATGCACTGTTTCACAATAACAATTAATGCATTTTACCACATGTGCCATCAAAAAATCAAAATGAATGGAATATCAAACAGCATTGTTTCATAAACCATGATCAATGCATTCCGCCACATGTGCGGATTCACAACAATGTACAGGCACGCGCATTACCTTGTCACTTTTGAATTGGGCTATTTAGTCTTTAATCTGTGCTCATTCAGCCATAAAGTAATGAATATCTCTGATTTTCGCACATATCGAACATAACAACTGTGTCAATATTCTGGTAAGATGACATCCTGAAACAATAATCGGTTATGAAATTATGGGCAATTGCTTAGGGGTGAAGTTACTTTTTGTGTTCGGTTTATTTGGACAAGTAAACCTACTTTTCTCCAAATTTGAAAAAAAGTGGATTTAGCGCCTTTTGGAATAAGGCTCTTCAAATAAATTTGTTTATACTAAGTATTGTTTTGCGCTACCTATCACTATGAAAGAAGGTCCTATATTTACTTTACAATTATCTTGTTCGTCATACATTCACAGCCTCAGGGAAATACTGAAAATAAAAATGTAATCAATATCATGTAGGCCTACAACTTTGTTTGCACAGTAAAAGCAACAACTTAACTTTAAAATCATTTATATACAAGGGTGAAGGACTAAAGCCCCTTTCACACCGGACCTGCGTATAGTTGCGTAGTGTGGCGTACTGAGTACGCCAAAATGGGCTGCGTATTCATGAAAAAAAAAGTTGTTTCGGCAATAAACGCCCGTAGGAGCCGCGAGTAGATGTTTCGTCGGACTGGCGTAGGCCGGAAGCGTACTATTGCGTACAGTACCGTAGTGTTGCGTAGACTTGCGGTGGCATGACGTACATTGGCGTAGTGTTGCGTAGACCTGCGTACTTTCTGCGTCCAGTGTCTACGCAGCCAGTACGCGAACAAAATTAAACATGTTTAATTGTTTGCGTCCATCTCGCGTACTAGTCTGAGCTAGGCTCCATAGACATACCTCCTAACCTTTTTGTTTTTATATATACAATGTTTTTTGATGGTTTCTTGTCAATTTGGGGGTGCTGATTCCAAATCCGGTTGATGCCAACACGAAACCTTGAGCAATTTTGTTTAAACGCGAAAATCCAAAATGGCCTCCAAAACATGGAAATTGTCCTCTTTTAGCCCACCAGAATGATATAATCTTAACTTAAAGGGGTATTCCGGGCCTGAAAAAAACATTCGTTATTTGAATAAGCAGAATAAGAGGCATAATTGGTGAAAATTTGATCAAAATCGGACAAGAAACACGGGAGTTATACCTATTTGAACATCATGTAGTAATGAGCGATCGTTTAAAAATTGCCGCCATATGCAACATCATTGACGAGCAACTCGCCATGGCTTTAGTACATGAAATTACACTTATTTCTCATTTTCGTTGCTAAAAACTAATTTTTCTCTGCTTGTTTTCACGAATTCATAGAAGAATATCGATGGGCCAACCTCTTTGGAATTTGTAAGCTCATAAATTTGTTTTGTTATGAAGAAAATTTAAATTTTGTAAAATGTCCATGTAGAAGTAAAAATGGCTGCAGCTCGCAAGTGACGTCACGATCGATAGCAATTGCGAACGATACTAAAAATCGGAGCAAAGTTCATCCTGTCATAACTTTTTTTTTGCTCTACCGTTTTGGCTCAGATTTTCGATCAAGATTCTTCATATTCACTTCAATTTATAGTAAACATCACATTTCTGGGGTGGAATTCCCCTTTAAATGGCATTCTACACAAGAAATCAAATTAAATTTTGCTCCTCGAGAATCGGCTACGACTGAGCGAAACCGTCTCTAGCCTGACTGAAAACCAGTCGGATCGGTTCGATTCGGCTCTGTGTGCGGAGGGCTTTAAAGATCGTCGATCGTGAGGATCTAGAAGCTATACACCGCGGATCGCCATTTTGAACTAGGCTAGTTTGTGCGAGCAGCATACGGCTGAACTATTTGGACAAATAAACCTACTTTTCTCCACATTTGAAAAACGTGGATTTAGCGCCTTTTGGAAGTAGGCTCTTCAAATAGATTTTTAATCTTGTTCTGCGCTGCCGATCACTATAAAGGAAGGTCCTTTATATTGTATTTACCCTACATATTTTGTTCGTCATACATTCACAGCCTCAGGGAAATACCGAAAATACAAATTTTATCAATATCGCGTACTTTGTTTGCACAGTAAAAGCAACATCAACAGCAACAGCAACAACTTAACTTTAGAATCATGTATATACAAGGGTGAAGGACGAAGAGGCAAAAGAGTTCATGAAAGCTTTTTACAGCCAGGACACAGTGGTCCCAAGGCACATCGACAAAAAAACCTTGACGACAGAAGATTTAAGCTAACAAAAAACGCAACAGCGTGTTCATATTCTGCAACAACTTAACGTCATACTCATTTATATACAAAGGTGGAGGACGCAAATGACTTTGAAAGCTTCTTAAATATAGGATACAATGGTCATAATAGACCAATGACCCCTCAAAACATGACGACATAAATCTAACATCAATTAATTGAAACCGGCTAAATTCAATCCGCACTTTTGCCCGTTTGCACAGTAAAAGCAACAGTGTGTTTACATATTTTGTAGCAGCATCAATTTAAAAACATGTAATATTATATGGATGAAGGACGAAGAGGCAAAGTAGTTTATAAAAGCTTCGTAGATCGAGGACATGATTGTCCCAATACACCCTTGACAAAAAGACCTTGACGACAGAAGATTTAATCTAACAACAATAAAATGAAACTGGCTTAAATCAATTGCGCACTTTGTCTGCACAGTGGTAAAGGCAACAGTGGGTTCATATATTCTGCAACAGCTTAACTTTATACTCATTCATATACAAGGATGGAGGACGCAAATGACTTTGAAAGCTTCTTAAATATAGGATACAATGGTCCTAATAGACCAATGACCCCTCAAAACATGACGACATAAATCTAACATCAATTAATTGAAACCGGCTAAATTAAATCCGCACTTTTGCCCGTTTGCACAGTAAAAGCAAAAGTGTGTTTATATATTTTGTAGCAGCATCAATTTAAAAACATGTCATATTATATGGATGAAGGACGAAGAGGCAAAGTAGTTTATAAAAGCTTCTTAGATCGAGGACACGATTGTCCCAATATACCATTGACCTACAAATCTTGACGTCAGATGATCTAATCTAACAACAATTTAATGAAACTGGCTTAAATCAATTGCGCACTTTGTCTGCACAGTGGTAAAGGCAACAGTGGGTTCATATATTCTGCAACAGCTTAACTTTATACTCATTTATATACAAGGGTGGAGAACGCAAATGACTTTGAAAGCTTCTTAAATCTAGGATACAATGGTCCTAATAGACCACTGACCCCTCAAAACATGACGACAGAAATCTAACATAAATGAATTGAAACCGGCTAAATCAAATCCGCACTTTTGCACGTTTGCACAGTGAAAGAAAAAACTCAGTGTGTTCATAGTCTATAGCAGCATCACACACATGTCATATGGATCAAGAGCAAAAAGGCAGAAGAATTCAAAAAAGCTTCTCAGATCTAGGGCACGATTGTCCCAATACACCATTGATCAAAAAACCCTGACGGCAGAAGTCTAACATCAGTGAATTGAAACCGGCTTAAATCAATTGGGCACTTCATTAAACAGTAAATGCAACAGAGCTGTGTTCATTATTCTGAAGCAGCATAACTTTAAAATTATGTTATATATATACAATAGGACTAAAATACAAAATACTTTGAAAGCTTCTTAGATCCAGGACACGATTGTCCCAATACAGACATTGACAGGAAAAACCTGACGACAGAAGTCTAACATCGATTAATTGAAACCTGGTAAAATGTATTTTCTTAGAAAAGCGATGCATCAAGATGACTCTTTTTAGAATAGTGGGAATGAGCATTTTCACACTAAATCATGTCTGTAAAATTGTTGTTAAAGGGTACCACCACCCAAAAATAATATTCTTATTAAAGAAAGGTAACATCTTTAGTATTCCATTCCATCAACAAGTTCACACAAATATGTTTCCAGAAAGAAAAAAATATAATTGGAAACGCATCACCATTCTAAAGCATGCGTTCATGCGGTCTGAATTACGCAGACTGCTATGTATGCGGTGAATTGCAACGTGTGCAGAGCGAACGAATCGCCCGGGAATCTATTGTTTACAAACGTGCGCGTGAATAGCATTGGCGCACTCGCAAATGCTTGGCCCGTATGGAACCAGGAAATAGCAGTGGTTCCGTAAGTGGTGGAAATTAATTGCTTTGTTTATGAATTACACAACCCTTTGCAAAATGTTGGGTATCTATTTGATATCACAAAACGGTACCAAAACATATAATAATGTTTTGTTCTTTGCCTGGTGGTCCCCTTTAATGTTCGTGGATTTTTTTTCTTCTTCAAGTTAGAGAAAATCTAGGTGAAGTAATTGAACATAGCACAAATTCAAAAGATGAAAAAATACGTTTAGAAACAGTTTTAAAAATTTGTTTTTATCTATCTCCTTAAGGGGTATTAACTTGTCTTTTTCTCGACCATTTTTCTTTTATTTTCACGGATGATTCTCTCAATCAGCCACTTCTTAAACTTATTTTTTTAAATAAAATTCAGGCCGCGAGTTTAAAATATGGCTATATTCGAGTCAAAGGCACCTCAAATTCGGGCGAACCACATTTGGGCAGCTTCATGTCATTTCGAGCAATTCCAAATTCGGGCAAAATAATGTCACATTCGGGCAAACTCTTGTTGCATTCGGGAAAAGTCATGTTTAGGGCAATATAACGTAATTTTGTGCAAGCCGTCTCTTAATTTGGCAAAATCGCGTTATTCTCGGACTAAAACATCCAAAACATCATATTCGGCATCGAAGAGGCGAAGACCTTAGTTCTTTTTGTCTTCTTTTGCTTGTCAGGTGTAAAAAGCGGGTAGGGTAATAATTTGGGCAAAAGACCCGCAGCCCCTGAGAAACAATAATGTGCCCCTACGCGTGTGGGATATGTCAAACCGTTTCTGAACGAATTTGATAAACCGAACGTTGTTTTCCTTTGATAATTTCATGTGATCTTACAATTCCTATGCAAAAATTCTTTTTAGGTTTCCTTATATAAACAGAACTTGCCTACATCGATAAATTTGAATGCAATGTATACGGTAATCCATTTTAGATTCGAGGTCTTCACGGGTAATTTCCACTCGGGAAGGTTTCCTCCCTCATTACGTAATCATTCTCCAGCGTGGTAATTAATATATGGTTTTCCAATTACCTTTATAGCAACGGGTGGGATAGAAATAATCATTTTACGTATCAATTGTCCATGTGCCTACGTCTCGTTCATCCACTTTTCTGTCATAATGAGAAGTAGATGTTTTTGATATTATACTTCTACGTGGTATATTTTTGTAACATAAATGCTCTAGAAAACATAATTATTTGCGTGTTTCGGCCACATCGCAGGATACACTCTGGCAGACTTTTGAGAATCATTTGGTGATACCCATAGGCGTAGGAGGCGGGGGGGGGGGTGGGGGCTGGGGGCTGCAGCCCCTAGAGTTTTGAACGACCAAACTTAAATAAGGCAAATCGTGTCATAATCGGGCAAAATCATGTCATCTTCGGCAAATCCATGTCATATTTTGGCAAATCTATGTCATATTTGGGCAAAATCATATCTTATTCGGGCAAAATCATATTATATTCGTGCAAAATCATGTTATTTTCGCAAAACCGTCTCATATTCGTGGCAAAATCACGTTACATTCGGGCAGTGCCATGTTATTTTTCGGGCAAATCCGTCTCATATTCGGGCAAAATCGTGTTATTATGGACAACAAATTTGAAAACATGTAATTTGTTTTGCTTGGTCAGGTGAAAATTCGAAAATTCAGGCAAAATACCTCAGCGCAACCCCCCCCCCCCTCCCCCCCTCCCCCCTCCCCCCCCCCCCCCTGAGAAGATCGTGCCCCCTACGCCCTGGGTGATACCTGATGCTAACGTCTGTTGGTTGAATACGTCAACATCTGCGGGAAATGGTCAGACATTGTCTATTCCTGATCTAATTTAGTATTCGCCTATCCAAATATCCTTGTTTAAAAACCGGTGATTCAATTATTTTGTTTTTATGGAATTTACATCCTGGAAAGTACATCATTTAATATTATATTTCTAATCTAACATGTATAATAAAGGTGTTCCAATAAACGCATTTTACCAAACACGCCGTGAGTAATCGATTTGTTACCAATCATTTGCTTATGGTAACAAAAACATTACGCCATTTGTTTTTGTTCCGTTGTATAGATCTACAGTGGCGGATCTACGGGGGGGAGTGGGGGGGGGGGGGGGGTTAGGGGGTTTAACCCCCCCCCCCCCCCCCCCCCTTGGGCTGCCAAGTGAAAATGTGATGTGCATAGAAAAACGCCATCAAGTGTCCAGACCCACACAGTATCCGCATCGTCATTGGGTCAAACCCCAACTTAGCAAAAAGCTAGATCCGCCCCTGGTGTATTAAACTGTTACTTGATTTAAAAAAGACGTTATCATGCACTGCTTTCTTTTAGGTCTCCATTGTGTTAGTAATGCCAAGAAAAACATCACTTACGGGGGTTCAAAATAGAAGGAAAAAAAATCGCCCTCGCCGCTACGCGGCTCGGTGAACGATGCCCTCCCCGCATCGTCATTGGGTCAAACCCCCCCCCCCCTTAGCAAAAGCTAGATCCGCCCCTGATCTAAGAATGAAATGCATGGTTAATGTAAATTGCTGAGCTGTAAACATGAATTCCTTGGAAAAACAAATAGATTCACGTAAAAATGCAGCTTGATTTAATTTAAAATCAAATTACGAGCGGGTACATGCTTCTCGAAAAATGTTGCCCCTAATAGCGGACATTACATAGGCATTAATGTTTTACTAAATAAATGTTTACACAATGTCTCATTTCACTTTACAGCTAATTCCATTAGTCAGTTAGGAAGCGGTGTCTTTGGTAGCGTATTAATTCGTTTAACTTTAATCACAAACACAATTATAAAAAAAAAATACGCACAATTTAATGGATGCTTCCAATAATCTATAGTTCAAAGGCTTATTATAAGGTTCAAACCATCACGGCACTATATTATCTGCAGCATATGCACAAAACGATGGACAGCTATATATGACAAACTAAAATTGAAAACAAACGGGAGTGGTATTTTCAAACGGATGCTAAACAACGGGTCATCAGGTCATGGGGTTGATATCACGGAGTCAATAGGAAGTAGTCAGATAAAAGTATAGTCAATAAAAGCAATAGAGCAAAAATGTTCTCTTTTTCTAGAATCGGATAAGGTTAGGTAGAAGAAATGGTGAAGAGGCAATGACAAATTAAAAGTGATTTTGAGAAAATGCATGCCCCTTTTTTCTCGTGAGTGTTATCTAGTAACTTTGTGGACATCATGTTAAAAAACTGATGAATGGTTGATAAAATTAATGTGTTTTGCTGCGATCTGATATTAAGTCAACTGAGTAATCTGTGAAAATGTCATGTTAAATGGATATTATATGGCCAAGTAATGTGCAAACATGCAACATAATATACGCTAACACATTGCACTGGCTTTGTACACAGTTATAACTTTCCAGTGGATAATTAAAAATCCGAACACAATCATAAATATCTTTTTAACGAAAGGGAAATTCGAAAAACCGAAACCTGCTCCATGTTTTTATTGACGATATGAATACAGTGAGGTATGTGAGAACCCCTGTACTTCCAAGTAAGTTTCGAGGATTTTGACAATGTCACTAGATTCATTAAAGGTTGTTGGATATGTAGAGCAGACGAACGGTGCCATCTTGCGAACGCCTCGCCCACGGAGGGAAATACACACTGGCTCAGTGTTAAGTTATGCGCAAAAACTAGCCTAGTTACATATGGCGCACCGCGGTCTAGCATTTCTAACCATGCCCGCTACATCCTCATTATACCATCGGGCGAGAACAAGAAGAACGTTAAGTTGATTTTGGCTAAATTGAGTGTTAAGCTGGTCAGATCCTCTGCTATGTGGTGCGAAATTGTCAGGTGGTAATTATGTCGAATTTCGAAAATATTACCGGTAATTAAATATCAAACAAAATAGTTACAATTGGTTTCTACATGGCTTTCAAACTTAAAACATGATTATTTCCGATGTACAAAAAGTGACTTAATGCCCTTCTCCGGATGAAGGACATTTTTTCAGAATAAAAAAAAAACAGAATGAGAAGGGTGATAGGTAAGTCGAGCACAAGCAGTCAAGAATTAAAGGGAACTAGTAACTTTGTTGACATGTGCCAAAACTGACCAAGGGTTGATACAACATTTGTATTTCTCTGACGGGTTCTCTATCTCTCTCAATTCTATGAATGTATTGCTCTCAACACTTTGTTATTCTGTTCTTCTTCTCCATTCGCTCCCCATTTTTACTCATTCGTACTTTCTTCTTGTTCCTTACACTTACGCATGGATAATCCATTTCTTGTCCGTAATGTAGTCATTGATGCATTCAAGTTTAGAGAAAACATTATTATTACAGAGCGCACATTTTATGAACGAAAGAGACCAAAGCAGAGTGATCAAAATAAGCTAAACCAGAAGGCAAGACAAAAATAGGACATCTAAAATAGCCAAAGAAAAGAAAACATAAGATAACTAATGCGTGGACATCGAAAACATTAAAACCACGGAAACCACGGAATATAGACAATTATAATGCAAGGAGAAGGAACATAGCAAAATCAATGGAAGACGTACACACATACAAATACAGGTGGAGAAAATAAAAACACAATCACTATCTGATCTGAATTGCCATGAATAAGCGTATGTCACATTAAATATATCAATTTAAGAGAATGGATATTCATATGGAAACGTTTCATTGTATTGTATATATCTCCCCGATATACAGGCAGAAGAAAATACAAAATACCCAAAATAGCCGTAAATGACGGGAAATGGCATTAATGTGACACATTATCATTCGGAGTTAAATTCAACAAAAATCACTCGGAGCTTTCATTATTCTCTTGTATCTTGACCTAGTTGTTTAGCTTATGGTAACAGGAGAATGAAATTGGTTTTGATTTTGAAATGTCTCCCTTATTATGGAGATGTTTATACGGTAATTGAACTAAAATCGTTTTGGAACGCTTATCCACCTTTTCACAAGATAAACATTGTTAGTTTTATAGGAAAATATCCCATATCATTCCGAAGAATCTTACAATCGCATATGTGATTACAATCTCAAATGTCACTTTTGGAGAAAAAAAAATCTTATAAAGCCAATGGATCACATATATTGCCTATATATCTGGTTGAAGATGTGAACCCATTTTGATGAGCGACCGATGGAAAAGTAAACAAAACAGATAATAAGGGAGTAAAGGTAAAGTCAAACCTGTCTATAACGGTCAGTCCTATATACATGAGACATGTTTCGTGTTTCCCTTTAATAGGTGGTCACTATACACAGGTTCGACTACATCTCGCCTATCCAGTGAAGACTATGAACCCAATTTGATGAGCGACCGGTGAAAAAAGTAAATGAAAGAGATAATAAGGGAGTAACAGTACAATCAAACCTGTCTTAGCGGCCACCTGTCTTAGACGCCACCTAACATCCTAACATGATCCCCTGCAAAGGAAACCAATGTTACGGAACATGTCTACAGAGGTCAGTCCAATGGACACGTTTCAGATCTTCCCCTTGGGTGGGCACATAATGTATATACACAGGTTTGACTGTATCTCGCTTATCCAGTGAAGATGTCAACCTATTTTGATGAGCGACCAATGGGAAAGTAAATGAAAGAGAAAATAAGGGAGTAAAGGTACAGTCAAACCTGTCTATAGCGGTCGGTACTATTAATTGTGAACACGTTTCTTGTATCCCTTGGTTGGTAACTATACACAGGTTTGACTGTATCTCGCTTATCCAGTGAAGATGTGAACCTATTTTGATGAGCGACCAATGGAAAAGTAAATAAAAGCAATAATAAGGGAGTAAAGGTACGGTCAAACCTGTTTATAAAGGTCAGTCATATATACATGAGACACGTTTCGTGTTTCCCTGTAATAGGTGGTCACTATACACAGGTCTGACTGTATCTCGCTCATATAGTGAAGATGTGAACCCATTTTGATGAGCGACAAATGGAAAAGTCATTATACACAAGTTTGACTGTATACACGTCACCTGTCTACAATGGACACGTTTCGGAAAAGTAAATAAAAGAGAAAATAAGGGAGTAAAAGTACAGTCAAACCTGTCTATAGCGGTCGGTACTATTAATTGTGAACACGTTTCTTGTATCCCTCAGGTGGTCACTATACACAGGTTTGACTATACATCTCGCTTATCCAGTGAAGATGTGAACCCATTTTGATGAGCGACCGATGGAAAAGTGAATGAAAGAGATACTAAGGGAATAAAGGTACAGTCAAACCTGCCTACAGCGGCCACCTAACATGATACCCTGCAGAGGAATACAATGTTATGGAACCTGTCTATAGAGGTCAACAGTCTACATGGGACACGTTCCTTGTTTCACTCAGGCGGGCACTATACGTTGTCTATAGCGGCTAACCTGTCTACAGTGACCACTGTAGTATGATCCCCTGCAAAGAAAACCATAGTATGGAACCTGTCTATACAGGTCACCTGTTTACAGTGGGCAAGTGGCTCGGGGCACACCTTTTAAATATACATATATTTCCCCGTATGTGTTTTTATTGTTTTGGGACAATTATTGGTGAGGCATGTTCCCCCGTGGAGCCCCATTACCACCACCACCACCACCATAGCTACACCGTACACTGAGTAAAAGTATACGTTTATTTTGAAATTGAACACGCTGCAGGAAGTCCTCAGCTGTCTTGCGGGTTTAATAGCCGTACAAATTTCTGGAAAAAATAAAGCTGCACCCATGAATATGATATATAGCTAAAAGCCGCGTTCGTCCACGATTGCAAAAGCGATCTCCTTGCAATAATAATTGGTTGACATCTGATATACGGGACAGAACTTTCAAAATTGCACATTCGTTCGGTCACTAGCTGTTTGTAGCTGTCGTGGGGGTTAAACGTGATTTGAAAAAAACTAAACTCATTTCATTCTTATGTTACCACACCCCAAACAACAAGGTAAAAGAGAAATGTGAAAGCTCCGAGATTATTTGGTTGAATTTGACAAAGTTAAAGGGACTTAGTAACATTGTCCAAATCCTCAAAATAAAATTTTCGTTCTAGCGGTTCCCTCATAACTTGTTGTATTCGTATTAACAATAAAATCATGGGACAGGTTTCGGTTTTTCAAATTTCCCTTTCGTTACAAAGATATGTACGATTGAAGTATTCAGATAAGAAAAACTCCGGGCGAGTTTTTCATCCCTGTACAAAGTGAATGCAGTGAGTGAGTGAATATCACCCAATATCACTTTGCATTTTTGCTCATTACTTGGCCATGCAATGTCCATTTGACTTGAAATGTTCACACAATACCCTGTGGACATATGAGATAACAACACTATACATTGCATCAACCCTTCATCACTTTTTGCACATGTGAACAAAGTTACTAGATCCCTTTAATGGATCACTTTAATAGCCAAAACACGTTCCATAATAATAAAACAAGAAGGAAGCTGCACCTCGATTGCCAAAGCGATCTCCTTGCAATAATAATTGGTTGACATCTGATATACGGGACAGAACTTTTAAAATTGCACATTCGCTTGGTCAGCAGCTGTAGCTGTCTAGCTTGTGGATTTAATAGCAGTAACAATTTCCATGATGATGAGAAAAAAACAAAAATTACCATCCTTGTATACACTGTTGGTCATAATGTTGGAATTTTTTTTTTTTTTAGGTCAAACTTCATTAATTTTCCCTATTTTTGCGCCTAATGAACTATTTTAGAGTAAACATAATGATTATATAATGTTTCCAAACTACCAATGTACAATGAATGGTTGAATGGGTTTGCATTAATTAATCAAGCCTTTTGTTTTGAGCTGTGAAAGGCATGACCTTTCATGATGGGCCCCTTTCCTTCTCCAAAGCGTATGTCCAGCAAGTCATCATTTTGTGTCATTTCTCAGCGTTGGCTTTAAAACTTTCAACCAAAATTTGCACATAGGCTCTCTAGGCTATACTCGATCCAACGCCGTTGCCTACACGCCAAACGATGCTTGTGCTCCACCAGGAAGGGGTGTCAACAAGCAATGTCCACTGTTTCGTTGAAACATCGTAGGTTAGGATCTGTAAAATCCTCAGACGTCATCGAGAGGAGGGGCAATTAAAGCTACGGCAATCTCTAGGACGTTCACAATTGACCTCCAGGATATCTCATCGCAGATTGTTTAACCTGTGCCGTAGAAACCTGAAATGCCAGAATGGAGCCTTCGCCGTCTATAAAGACAACACTATGGAATCAACGCTTTTCGCCAAACTGTTGATCAGAGATCCCTCTAACATGGTTACCGAGCAAGACAAACTACCAAGTGTCCACTCTAATCCATGTAACCGAGATTTACCGGACGTCCATGGACCAGGGAGCCCAGAATATTGCCGCCTGGACACTAGAGATATGTCATCTGCATGGGTACGAGCCATAACATCCTTGACCGAACAGATGGAGGACAAAGGGATCGTCGATTACGTGACGAGAAGCTGGAAGATGTCTGTATTCACAAAACGACTTGAGGTTGTGACGGCCCAACGGTGGTATGGCTCGTACCCATTAAGATGACATATCACGAGTGTCCAGGCGGCAATCTTCTGTACCCCCTAGTCAACGGACTCCCTGTAAATCTTGGTTACATGGTATGGGCTGGACACTTGGTAGTATTTCTTGCTAGGTGAACATGCTAGAGCGATCTCTGATCTGCAGTTTGGCAGAAGGCGTCGATTTCATAGTGTTTTCTTCATAGACGGCGAAGGCTCCATTTTGGCATTTCCGGTTTCTACGGCACAGGTTAAGCAATTTGCGATCATTTGTCCTGGTGGTAAATTGTGGACGTCCTAGAGATTCCCGTATCTTTAATTGACCCTCCTCTCGATGACGTATGAGGATTTTACAGATCGTAGCCTGTGATGTTCCAAGGAATCAGTGGACATTGCTTGTTGACACCCCTTCCTGGTGGAGCACAAGCATCGTTTGGCGTGTAGGCAATGACGTTGGACGGGATATGACCTAGAGAGCCTCTGTGCCAATTTTGGTTGAAAGTTTTCAGAGGGAAAGGGGCCCATCATGAAAGGTTCTGCCTTTCAAAGCTCAAAACAAAAGGCTACATTAATTAATGCAAACCCATTCAACCATTTATTGTACATTGGTAGTTTGGAAATATTATATAATCATTATTTCTAGTCAGAAATGGTTCATTAGGCGCAAAAATAGGGAAAAGGAATGAAGTTTGATCTTAAAAAATATATATTCCAACATTATGACCAACAGTGTACATGGTCGAATGCTTGACCATGCAGTCACTGATGCGATTGCTGATACGAGCTCGCTAAACTAAAACTGCGCACATAATTTTGGAACATATTGAAGATATCTAGTATAAACATATGGCCTATATTGAAGGTATCTAGTAACATTGACATTATCAAAATTCTTCAAAAATTGTTTTGTTCTAGCAGTTCTCGCCTACGTCATTGTATTCGTATTACCAATCATCCAATAGAAGCATGGAACAGTTTTCGGTTTTTCCATATTTCGCTTCCGTTATACTAAAAGATATGTATGATTAATATAAATATAGCGCGGGAACAGCATCTCTTTTCGAGTGTCTTTTGAAGTGTGATCACGTAGGAGCACAAATTGTGTTATGTATCCAAACACAAACTAATTTCAACAGGGGAAGAATGGATTGAGGAGGGGCGCCGTGAATGCAAACTGTAGCCTATATATAGTATCGACCTTAATTGTAGTTTAGAATTCAATATTATGTTTAAGGAGATCCGCCAAATTAGAAAGGATGTACGCCAGGATGCATTTATTATGATAGACCAAAAAATTTCTCTGTCAGACGGTTGTTCCCCGAAGGCTTGTTGAGATACGTGCAATAATAGTGATCCATTTAGTTTTCCCCAAAAGTAATAGTTGAGCCTTCAATCATATACCAATTTCATTGTACGATACTTAACAAAACAAATATAGGAGATCTTCATTAAAAAAGGGAATAATTTTTACCCAGTGAAAACAGAGAAAATCAATCTCTGATTGTATCTTATCATTTGTGTGAAGTATTCAAAGATACTATATATGGAGGATTGAGTATCCAAATTTGGATACTCTTGACTACGGTCGAAAGCGTCTATAGACGCTATATAACAAATTAAATCTTAAATATCTTCCCAATAAGGGAGAAATTAGACAAATCAAAACCCGTTTAATGTTCGTGTTACCATAAGCCAGACAACACGGTATATACAAGAGACGTGAAAGCTCCAAGTGAGTTTGGTTGAATTTTACAAAGTTAATGGATCACTTTAATATTAGGTGAGTCTGAAAGTAACTGTAACAGTGTATTCAGAACCACAGCTGCTATACGGCTGCAACGCCTCAACTTCCTCCGAGAGTTAAAAAAAAAAAAAAAAACGACCACATTCGGTTAAAACAAAGTCCATCTGCGCACACTTTTCTCATTTTCTAGAA